>CACRXP010000111.1:783020-799933 GCA_902702965.1 Spirometra erinaceieuropaei
CCAAATTGACCGCTGTCGCAGGGGAAAAATGCAACTACGAAGTTGTCTTTTGATTTAGGTACGTTTGGCGGATGTCAAACTGATTGTGTCCGGAGGCATGCTACAATCGTACAGGGGCCGACCGAAGGTGCGGTGGTATGCCTCGGTGTAGGTCTATGTCGTGCCTGCCACCTGCGTCCTCTCCCGCCCCCCGTCATCTTGAATTTGTCATGACACTGGATGCAGATGGGGAATGGGGAGTGCAGCAGATGCTGCGCAAGTCCACTATCCCTATAAACTAATTTACGAGCAAGTCTTGTAATGGACAGCCATAATGACAGCGCCGCGCCTCTCGCTAGCGCCTGCACCTACGCCCTAGCGAGAGCCTGCTATGAGACGCACGTCTCCCCGTTTCGATTTGTCTCGTTGCAATCCACTGTCTGCACCACACATCTGGTCCATTCTCTGCCTGCACCATGCGAGGCTTGTCACTACCCTTGCGTTGGCTCGGAGGCAATCAACTCAACTCCTCTCGCTGAGTGGTAACACAGGCGGGCACAGTCTAGACCCTGGCGTAAACAGTCTGCCACGACACTTTTGCAGCGGCAACTTTCGGCGACACACGGCTCGTCGCTCTCGCGGACGCCGCCTCCGCGGCGCCGGGCGCACCCTCGTCCGATTGCCAGTCCTTTTGTACAGAATAAAATCTTCTACCCAACTGGCGTCCCGCATCTAACAACTTGGGATATGGCTTGAAGTAGTGGCGCACTGAGCATACACTATCACCGCTTAGCCGCTACAGTCTCTACTTTCACCTTGCTGTGGTGCACACGATGGACATCGTCGAAACCAGACGAACTGTGAGAGGTCGACCGGTTTGTCCCGATTTTAGGACATCCAGCTTTGCCAGGGAGTCCTGCCTGACGGAAACTCAACGGCAAACAAAGGATTCAAAAGATCTTGTGGCGTTGATGGTGCGGATCTTTGACCAGGTCGTGCGAAATCCACTTATCAAACTTAGCCCCTTAGATACCATTTATGCGTCCGACAACCACGAATTAAACATATGACGTGAAACGTCAATCAAAAAGAGACCGTCCTCCCTCCCCCCACTCGAAGTATACGTCAATTACTGTTAAAGCTACCGTAAATATTCGTAGACCATATAAAGCTTACCATCTCGCGCGCAGTACTGACGGACCTTGTGTTAATTCCAACAGCGACTGACGTTTGACCCTCGAGCAACGCCCTGTAAGACAGATGAAGATGTGAAATAAAACGATAAGAAACAACCCAAATGTAGAAAGTTGGGGAGAGATAGGCAACTGGGTCAAAGCCGGCTTAAGACGAGTGAAGGGGGCCAAGGGATTTTGGAGACATCGCAGACTACTGTGGGTGCTTTAGCCGTACTAACAAGAGTAAGATCAGAATGGTCCCCTTTTGAGTATATGCGGAGGAGTGTAAGTGCTAATGGAACAAATAACAAGGGGAGGGGAGAACGCAGTGGGCTTGTGGCGGACAGCCATCATGGTCGGTCTGGTGTCATTGTTCAAGATCTCGTTGCCTCAAGGTCATCCACCCTTTTGCAGTCAGCCGTTCCAGACGCGCTGACCTGAAGTCACACGACCGACTGCAGCTCGGGCATACCTGCGTCCGCACAGCCGCAGCTGCCCATGCGGCCACCTGAGCGCACCTCCTCCCCCGCAACCGCAACCTAAGCCACTGGGATACCACCCCTCGGTAAATGCAACACACACTGACTGGACACCACTTGAGCTTGGCCCACGAGCCTACAAAAGCGGCTGCCACCACTATCTCAGAGACTCAGACATGACTGAACGCAGTTAACACCAGTCCTGGCTTCGCCAGTGGCCACTGTCACCTGGGAGGACAACTCCGGTTCTGTGCACAACAAACCCCTCATTCTGGTGCTTTTTATCTTCTCCTGCTAGTCTGGGATTTGACTTGATTTGACTATGAATTACGTGAGCCTAGTAGTCATCTGGTGGATTCTAGGTAAATTAATTGGGAAATCCTGCTTGGGCAGTCAACTTACTGCATCAGATTTTGTGGATTCCAGACGTTGCAGTAGGTTGGGCGGATAAACTTGACCCAAATGTGATTAAACTCGAGTCGTCCGGTGGGGCCTCGTAGCTCAAGTGGTTGGAGCGTTGGCTGCACTAAAGCCTTCTCCTTACTGCGTGGGTTCGAATCCCACCGAGTTTTTCACAGTTGGGTCAATATGACTGGCTAATTGTAGCTCACAGACTACACACATTCTCACTGCTGCGCCGCTACAGGCCCTGCGTGCAACATCAGAGAAAGTTAAAGGTCAGACTTTTGATGCCGTATTTCATGATACGACTAGTGAAAGGATGATTGTTGGTCCGGAAGAAAGTTGGGGAGAGATAGGTTAGCTACATTTGGGATTCGAGCCGGGTTCTTTGGTCATTGAGCGTTGGGTAGTCCAACGTTCTACTACTGAGCCACGGGTCCATTAACCTGTAGGCTATCATCGGGAATATCCATAATCGTATAGTACTGGTTGCTATGCGGATGACTGCGCGGGGTTCTAGATCGAGTCTTGAGACGCAACGGAACGAGCACGTCCCCTAGCCTAGCCAGTGAATGTTCCTCCAATGGCAGTCTCAGTTTACGCCTCTGCGTTCCCCATCACGTCTGCCTGCGATGATGTGCTCAAACACGAGTGAGAAACTTCAAAAGAGTAAGGCGCACTCACAAGAGATCGTTTCCCCATCTCTAATGAAATATACCAGTACAATAATATAAACGGCAGTGCCATTAGGCCCTTATGTGCAGACCAAACCTTTGGACAGTGCCTGAAAGTTTGCGCTCATTAAATTTCCCGGAAATTTAAGGCCAAAATGTTAGAGTAAAGATAGAGAAGGTGGTGGGAGATAATTAGGAAAAAATGGGATACCCTTAGAAGCAACAGCTACAAGTTATTAAAAAATAATTCAGCTTGATCATTTTTTAACTGTCAAGGGAGCAGATTCAAAACAGCAATTAGAAAAAATAACGTTAAAATGGCAAAAAAACTAAAGGACAGTGAAACGACATCGAAGGTACCAGTCTCGTCGTAAAGATCACTGAGATTTGTTGGTCCAGGCGAAATTCCCAAGAGGGAAAATAACAAAACGGATACGCGACTGACCGTGGTTAGTTCATTTTAACGTCAGTAGCCCTCGTAAAAAAAGCATCAAACTCAACAAATGGATTCAACGAGCTACGAGGGCCAGCGATCGGAAACTACTGAATAATCACCATAAGTTCGCAGTCCACAAACATTTCTAAGCGTCATTGAATGTTATTACAATTTCTGTCTAGTATTAGCTTTCCGTCAGGTAGACTAATCTCAGCACCAGTAGTGACAAGAAAACGGAGGCCGCTCGACTTGTCACTGATATAGAAGAGGCTACTGGGTCGTGACGGGCCAGCGGCAGATGTCGCCGTCACTGGCTGGCGCGGTCGTTTTCCTGTGGTAAGGCCTGCAGGTATGTGCAGGGAGGAATGCACTTGCGTGCTTTCGAAACGTAAATACGGTGATACCAGCACAGATTTGTAGAGGGGCGTTCACAGGATTTAGAACGACGGCGTGAGGGTGACCGGTTTCTGGCCGACTGTAAGCTGTTGATAGCAGTGCGCATTGGACTTACTTGTGTGCACAGAAGACGTACAGTGTCCCTTAGATCGTCATAGTCACCGCGGTGAGGACTGTTCGGTTGTCTTGATGGACCTGATGGCGTGGTGGCTCTGCGCGATGAGCAACGACAGGCCGACAGCTCCACACAAGTGTCCAGTGGAGGAGTGCCTTCTGGACAGGAAATGGCTACTCTATCAGATCTGTCGGGAGCCGAGGTCAGTTGAGTATTGGCGCATGTCGCGCCGACTGGGTAACATTCACTGATCCTGTCGGCATGAGTGGCCATTTTGTCTAGAGAGATACTGATGTCCAGCGTGGCCAAAACCTGCTGCATGGGAACCGGCAATTTATGTAACCAGATTTGTCGAAAGACGGCGTTGTCCAGCCAGAAATGAACGCATGTGGCGCATAAGCTGCGAAGGAGTTTGATCACCCAGGTCTACCTGCGTAAATAACTCCCGTAGTATCCGATTGGCCGACTTAGCCACTCTCTGGATGACGGCATTCTTTAACTGGGTGTACGGGTCGTTGGCAGGAATGAGGTCGAGGAGGTCGTCGACATCGACGGCAACGTCGGAGGGAAGACTCTGCACCACATGAGAGTATCGGGTGCGTTCGCTTGTAATGCGGCTCGTTGAGAAAACGGCCTCAATCTGATGAAACCAAGCCCAGAGGTTGCTCGGTGTAATGGGCCAGGCTCGCGAAAAGTGAAGTCCTCTTCAATACCAGGTTGTTATAGAAACTGAGTGTCCTTTTGGGTAATTATCCAAAGTCCCGAGCTGGTCTTGGTTGATGGCGCTTTTCGCCTGTAATGCCACTGGAGCCTGATGCACATAGACAATTCCGCGAACTCTCGACCAAATTCTAGACGAACTTCTGGAAGCCGTCCCCCTCGTCCATAGTCCTATCCCCCAGGAATGACGGCTTTTTGCGACTCTGCACTGACTATCGTGGCTTGCACGCAGTCACTGTCTGTGACCCGTTCCCTCTACCTCGGTTAAATGAAGCCTTCGATATCCTGAGAAACCCGACGTGGTTTTCTACTTTAGATCTTACATCAGGGTTTGGGCAGGTCGAAATGTACCCGAAAGAACGCCACAGCACAAGCTTTAGACGCTCCCATTCGAGCTCCACAGTGCTGCCGTCACCGCCGTTCAGCGGCTGATGCATCAGGTGTAACAACACCTCATCCCCAGCGAATGTCTCGTCCAGCTCGATGACGTTACCGTATTCGGTCAGACAACTACACCGAAGCTCTTCGTGATGCCGGCCCGAGGTTGAATCCCCGTAAATGCGTCTTCCTGCGCTCAGAGGTACAGTCTCTGGAGCATAAAATGTTGCTCTCCCCAAACGGCTGCAACAAATCAGCACCTATTCAATCGCAATAAGTCGGTCACAAATCTGTAGCTTCCTCGGACTGGCCTACTGCCGACGACTTTGCCCATATAGCCGGCCCTCTACAAAAACTCCCGGAAAAAGGCCGCGAATTCGGGTGGTCTCCTAACTGCGAGGAGGCTTCTACCAACCAACCACAGAGACACCCTTAGGTCATTCCCGCTCCTTTTTCTTCCTTCACATGGACGCTAACGGGTTTGCCATAGGGGCAGATGATGACAGGGTCGGACAGTCAGCGTGCTTTGCGAGAACCTGCTGTACTTTCCGCAGGAAGTTACTTGCGATCATTCTATGTATCTGTCAGTTTAGACACCAACTTATCGGACGACATTTTATCCTTCGCACCGACCATCAGGCATTTCAGTGGGTGCAATCCATAAAAGACCCCCAGGACCAACTCGCCCGGTGGCAGGAATTTTTACAAGACTTCGATTTCGAATGTCAATACCGTCCGGGTCATAAACACGGAGGTGTAGACGCCTTCTCACCAGACTCAGACAGCTACACCGCGTCGGTCGGCACGATTACGATGCCTGGACCCACCCATCCCACTTAGTTCTCGGCTCAAAGGAACGAGCCACAGCCACCACTTATAACCACTTATCACCAATAAACCTACTGACGCGGACATGAAAGGAGCCAGGCAAAACGTCCACCCCCTCATACACCAGCGGTCGCACCTTCTCATCGACAACGATATCTTGTTCTTTCGTGACTCCTCATTGAAACAACTTCGTCCAGTAGTACCTGGATGCTTGGTTGACATCGTGCTGCATGACCTCCCCACTCAGAATAAGGCTATTACGGAAAACGAAGCGCAGAGCTGGCGGCGTGCGCATGCTTTTGGCCTCATCCATGCGACGACCAACATGCAAGGAACGCATCTGCCGTATGAGTTGTAAAGACATCTGACTTCCAAGATCAACTTGTGTGAAAAGCTCTCGCAACATGCTGCTTGCTGATTGAGCCACACGCCTGACTACAGTCACCTCCAGCTGGGATAGGAGTTAGATCTTCGACGTGGACGGTGACATCGAAAGGAAGTGACTGCACCACATAACGCGTGCGTTCGCTGATTATGCGGCGCGAAAAGAAAACGACTTCAAGCTGCCTGAACCAGACGGGAAGATTGCTGTGAGTGGACGAGAGTAGTTTCACGGAAAGGAATTCGACGTCCAAGGGATCAGCGTTTGTGTCATTATCAGTCATGAAACGCGGTCACCGACTACGCACTATGCATCCCGACTACGAGCATAGGAAAGTCCAACGAGGACTGAAATAATAAATTTACATAGATCAGGAATTTCTTTCCGGGCACAGACAACTCGCTGCGAAAAGAGGCGCCGAGGAATATCCAGGTGCAATCCTCGCGTTTGGTTTAGGCAGATCGAGGCTCTTTTTGCGACAAGCCGCATTACTAGCGAGCGTACCCGCTATTCGTACGTTTTGCAGTCCCTCCCATTTGATGTAGCTGTCACCATCGAAGACCTCCTTGACCCCATTCCAGCCGACGCGGCTGAAGGAAGCGGTAATCCAACGGGTAGCTAAATCGGCCAACCTTATGCTGCGGGATCTTTTCACGCAAGTAGAGCTAGGTGATCAGACACCTTCCCAGCTCATGCATCACATGCGCTCATTTCTCGCTGGTAGGCACATGGACGACGCCATTTTTCGCGAGATTTGGTTAGAAAAGTTACCGGTGCCAATGCAACAGGTTTTGGCTATGTTGGACTCGAATACACCCTTAGAGAAGCTAGCTACCCACGCTGACAGAATCAAAGAGTGTTACCCCATTGGTGCCTCGTGTTCCAATATTTAACAGCCCACGCCTTCCAAAGGCAAGCCCCATCAGGGCACTGACTTTGATTCAATAGGCCCAGCATTATCAGAGCACGACACTCCCTATACGGAAAAAGTACCATGCTGTTGCACAATCCGACGAGCGCCCACATCAGCCGGTCCTCCCAGAACACCCACCGACGCTTATCGCACCGATTACGACGACCTAAGAGACACTGTGCGCCTCCTTTGCACTCAGGTGAGAAACATGTGCTCTGCTCTTAACAGTCTTCAAGCGACTAGAAAACAGCCATACTCACATCGTCGGTCTAAATCCCGTGAGCGGCGTTCACAACCATTATGTTGGTATCATCGCACTTATGACCCGAAAGTGCATACCTCCTTGTTCGTTCGCTCGTCCTTCACAGTTAAATGACAACGTCAGCCAGTAATGGCGACGACTGCTGCTGGCCCGTCGAGACCCAGTCGAATTTTCTATACCAACGACAAGTCGAGCGGCCTCCGTTTCCTTGTTGATACCGGTGCCGAGGCCAGTGTCATCCCACCTCTAAGGCGTCACCGCCTCGAGCCTTCGCAATTCTCATTGCAGGCTGCAAATAGCACCACAATCAGCACCTAAGGCCAACGTTCCCTCACTTTAGATCTTGGTCTCCGGCGACGATTCCAATGGGTCTTTGTAGAGGCTGACGTCAAATCACCCATTATCGGGGCCGACTTTTTGTCATCTTTCGGCTTAACAGTCGATGTCAGACACCGTCGCCTCACAGACACAACCACCCAACTCTTTACCATAGGTATCATTAGCTCTGAACGTTCGGTTAGCACTCGTCTAACCATCCCCAGCACCCCTTTCGCTGACATTTTGAAGGACTACCCGTCCATCACTAAACCATGTCATTTTACCGAAACCGTTCAACACGGAGTGAAACACCACATTGTCACGGCAGGGCAACCAGTGCACGCTCGTCCGCGTAGACTCCACCCTGAGAAGCTCTGAATAGCAAAGAACGAATTTGAACATATGATGAATCTGGGCATTATACGCCCTTCATCTAGCCCATGGGCCTCACCACTGCACATGGTGCCACGTTTCCAGTACGCGTCTACTACTCTGCAACTTCCAGATGCACCGCTCCCTGCATCACCAGTTATAAGTTTGTGCGACTGGTCCACACGTACTCTCCGACCTCTTGTTCCACTGTCCTACCGTAAGGTGGTGTTCAACCAGCTCCATTCCCTGTCGCATCCCAGCATCCGTGCTGGAAGGTTTATCTGGCTGCAAATAAATTCTGACACTGTTCTTCGGACTATGCAATGCTTAGCGTGCTAGAAAAACGAAGTCCACCGCAGCACCTCTTCAACGTGGCACACTTGTGGTTCCAGACATTCGACTCCATTGCGTTCACGCGGACTTAGTTGGACAGTTATCCCCTTTACGAGGGCAAAGGCATATATTGAAAGCAGTTGATCGTTTCACACGATGGCCGATTGCCATTCCTGTTTCGGATGCCTCAGCAGAAAATATTGTCATGATGTTACTGACTCAATGCATTTCCACTTTTGGTGTCCGCCATCATAACTACTGACCGCGGAAACACAACTTCCAAACCGACGTATTCCCCATTGTCTCTCTCGCAACGAGTCCAGTTCCTCGTAAGCCAAAAACCTTGTCCTCAAAAATCTTGCCGTTCGAAGATTGTTTGAACTTGGACATCATGTGAGACAAAGGCGTTAAATGGAAACCCGTAAATCCTACGACTAGAAAAGAACACGGCAACAGTGGCAACGGAGGAACTGTCACGGAAGGAGGATTTATGCTCCTACCAGTCCCAGCATTATGCTTAATGTTCACGTTTCCGTCACGTCCATAGGACATTTGACTTGTAGTACACTAAATTTGCACAGGAAAGTGGACGAAAATCCTATTTGGGTAAATTTTAAGAAAGGAATGACGGCCATAATAGATCAGGATTAGTAATAACATTCAATGACGCGAAATGTTTGCAAAATATGACATTATGATGATTATCTGATATATTTCCGTTGAATCCAATCCACAGTTATAATACTGTTTTCACGACTGACACTGACGTTAAAATGGGATGCGCACAGTCAATCGCATGCCCACCAAGTTATTTTCACGACCAAAGGACACGCCTTGGACACCGATTGGCTCTGTAAAGAACAGGCCGTACCTTATGTTTCACGTTTGAATTTCAGCCTAGTAAAACCGACCGTGACTAGTTCAGTTCGGGTATTGATCACAGGCCAAGGAACACATTAATCCGTCGGTGTCAGCGTACTTTACTTATTTACGACGATGCTCCCGAACTTCTTTTAATAAATCGATTCGCTGATTAAATTAGGCTGATTAAAGTAGATTAAATCGTCCCATTGACCTAGTAGCGCAGACACATCCTTAAATGCATCAAATGACCTGTAGGTTGAGGAACATTTTCGATTTTCTTCTGTTAACTTTCTTGTACGCTTGAACTTTTGTGTCTGCTGTTTAAATTTGTCAAAAACGCACCTGGTTTAGGCTTGAGAAAAAGAGTGTCATGTGCGTCCGTCTGCTGCTTAGTGTCATTGTTTCGTTGGTTGTACCCATGCGACTCAATCGCTCCTAGTCGATCGGCAGAGAAACATTTACAACTTTAGTTCATATCTAACTGGACGTGAATTTACTTGAGCAACAAGCTATAGTAACTGAGTTTGGCTCGGGATCTTTTGGAATTTATCCAGTACATCCACTCTAAGACAACCGATTCTGGCGAGGGCTTCATTTTTCATGAGTCCGCACAATTAATTACCTTTTGCCGTTTTCCGGCAACAACACATAAACCGGAACTAGTCGAAACTTTCGTACGACAAGATGCCTCACTTTGTCACGCCGAACGTTGACACCCACAGACTCCCTTCTGATTTCCCTAATCTTTTATCCTGAGATCGCCTGCATTTATGGGTTGCTAGATTTTGTACTTCCTGTAACTACCTGGAGGTTAAAGGGTTGACCATGAAGTACGCGAAAACCTGTAGACCCGATGAAGAATCGACGTAGATTTAAGTTGGATCTGAGAGCTGTGAGGTACTAACAACAGTTAAAACTACAAAGGCACAATAGATCCAGGAAAAACTTAAATCACGGTAGGGGACGTTGCGTTTGATACAAAAAACGACAGCGAAGCAGTGTAGAATAAACGGCAAAGCTAATTACTTGTACAAACCCCCTCTCCAATGTCAGCTGTTGTAGCGTGAAGAATGTTTTGGGCAAAGCCCACAAGGTTCCAAGCAGAATTCGGTTGGTAGAGCTTATTGGTCCGGTAAATTCACGTCCGACGAGATACGACCAAGGAATGAGAACTAATTACGGCAAATGATTAAAAAGGGCAGAATCACCTGGGAGTAATCATTGAGCATGCAGCATGCGAACTTAGGGCACGTGTTCTCGGACGGCGAGACCAGTTGTTATATGTATTTTGGTGTACTCACACATTAATACAGGAAATTTCGAGCGTGCAAGAAAACGTGAAAATAGAAATCGAAAATGTACATAGGCTCATGACTTTCCTCAGACATCTTTTCTCTTCGGATTGCCTTCATATTTGGACGTCGCCGGCTGACTGAGTCATTCGAGGCCGATTTGTCCCTACGAAACAGTCCTTTTATACTACCTTCCAACTGTAGCGGACATCGGGCCCCGTATATTTAGTGAAACACTCATTCGCTGTTGTTTACACGCCACTACAGACATGGTATTCAGAGAGCAACTCCGTCAACAGGCATCTTGCCTACCTCGGATCGTATAGTACTTCGTCACCGCGTCCTCAAAAGACAGGACAAGGTGAGGGCATCGACCTTGCGGAAACCGAGCAGACGTCGATCGGCGTCGAGTTCACTCGATAGGGGATCAAAGGCGTCATCATGCCGATCAACCCCCGCAGAGGGTCAGCCACTCTTCATCGAGGTGATGACTCGTAACTTCGGGAGTTATCAAGCCGCAGAGTATCTTTCAAGGGCTCGAAGCGACAAAGTAAGCAGAAGCCAACAAGCTCAAGGCCGACTAGCTCGATAAGTCATTTTCATCTCTGCTCGAATTTGAGCATTTTGTGCTTTGTCAAAGGTAATTCGATCAAGGGCTCCGAAAAGTAAGAATTACCATGAGTACGTTCCATTAAGTTCTTTCGATTTCCAGAAAAGTACACCATGCCTTTTTCACTAGAACTCAATGCCGGACTTCTTTGAAATACGGTACCCCATGGCTATATCGGGCCTCGACTTTCCCGGTTTCACCCTATCTCGGATTTTATGTTCGGGCATATCTAAACATATAAAGCGCACTTTTCACTAGTTTGCAGATTTCTGAAAATTATTCTTCTTAGTTTCCGGTATATGCCTCCTCAGTCGGTTTCCCAGTTGATTTCAGACGTGGGATCCTACTGGCGGGTGCCCATGAAGCTATTCAACTAGAGTTAGCGGTCAAGTATCCTGGACGCTGATTAGAGGTGGAGGAAATCGCTTTATTTCGAAAATATGGATTTAATATTTTCAGCAAAAAGAGGACTTAACTCACTGTGGACAGAAGGTAAGTTAACACATTACTCAAGAGTCAAGCAGTTTTACACAGAGAGGAAGAACTCTTATGGGGACAGCTCAAGTTGTAGCTTCTGCATTTTTGTCTCTTCATACGTAAGAAAGCGTGCCAGGAATTATAATACAGCATGTTGAAATGCCGATGTAAGGCAAGAGATATGTCGAAAGCCACGGCGCACGAGGCGGGAGGATTTCGAAGAGACTGGGCTAGAATGAAGGGGATGAGCAACATCATCCAGAATCCGATCAGCAAATTGCTTGACCGTTTTGAAATGTCGTTGTAGGATACTATCGACTAAAAAGATAAGAAACACTGACAACAGAACAGAGCATTCGGGAGACTCGTTCTTTCTTGAGTAAAGCATGAAAAATAACAGCAGAACAATAAAGAATAAGATGAAGATTACATGCATATATAAATAGCCAGGTAGGGGTTTAGGTGTGTGGTAGGAGCGTGAACGACGTATCTACTAAAAACGTTTACGAGCGTTGGGGAACATGGTCTCAGTATAGAGGGTAAAAGAAAGATTTAATGAGAAAGTATCACCTAGGTACCTGAAAGAAAACCGTTTTCTTGCGACTATATTGAGACATGGTCAAGGCCATCCTTCAGAAACTGGAGATGTATCCGATTCTTGAGAGGGGGACCAATGATCACATCATCAGCATGCTTAACTACATCTGAAATATTAAGCCATCAGTGCTGAGGGAGAAGTGGTAAGGGGGTAAAATGGAGCGTTGAAGAATTTCACGGTCATTGGGAAGGACCGTGGACTTTCGTTTGCCAGATTGAACAAAATTAATGCGGGAAATGAAGTAATCACCAAGCCAAGGGGACACCTAGCCTGGAATGCAGCACCTAAATGTTTTGATAAGGAGAACATGGCGCGGGACAGAAATGAAGGCGGAAGAGTAATCGAGAAAAGCACAGGCATATTCGATGTAACCCTTATCTAGTTCTCGTAGTCCAGGATGAACCATAAGAGCTGACCACATGAGCACCTAAGGTGCTAAATTCGGCCTTGTATGCAATTTCTGAAGGATCAGAAAAACTGGAAGGGATCGATTTTATGATATCCAGAGCAACTCGTGCGGCAAGCTTTAGTGGTGCGGAAAAGCAGACAATTGGAAGAAAGGATTTAAAAACAAAATTTGAGGATTTCTTTAGGAATATGAGTGATTATTACTGTACACCAGGCGCTATGAATCTTGGACCCCATGAAAGACATGTTAGGAAGGCGCGTTAAAACAGGGGCTATCTGAGAAGAGGAGACACCATCCGGCCCGGTAGCGGTTGGTCCGCGGATCTTTTTGAGGTAATTCTCTACTGTTGCCTCAGATATAGGTGAGAAGACACATGTTAGTAAGGAAATATCGTTTAAACGAAGACAGGAGTCATTGTGACTGGAAATAAAGTTCTTGTTTAAAGAGTCTAAATCAGCACCCACATGTGCAAGTGTGCTATAATATTGAGTGAGATGCCTTAGATTTCTCTAAATTTCAGCAGAGGAAGGAGGAAAAGAGGGGGAGGAAGAAGGGGCAAAAGGCTGACTAACAAACATTCTATTTAGTCTGACAATATGTTCATTTGTTACGATGGTAACGTCCTAAGGACTGTCACGCAAGCCTAGCTTGCAGAGGAGTTCTTTTTGCGTCTCAGTAATCTTAGATGTGGAGAAGAAATTCTATCTAGTCTAACCATAACAGTGTCAAGTAGACAGCAAATATCAACCATTTCGTTGAAAAGTTGCAAGGTGGCTAGAGCACGATACAACTGTCGATTGTATAAGGAAAGTAAGGATAATGTAAGATATACAAGCTTGAAGTAGGCAGATGTTTTGGGTAGACGTGTTGCGTACCCTAATCTGTCACACAGACCTGGTTTACAGAGCACGTGTAGGTGTGATGTAGATTTTTTGAAGACCCGATGACGTAGAATGATCCGATCCTGACAACGGAGTTCTAATCTTATTCCAACAAATCTTGGATTTGTTGGTTAAAATGTGATCAAGAGGGACGTCAGCGCGAGTATTGGAGGATACAAGGTCATAAAAGCCTAAAAGTGTGAAGGGACGTAGGTTGTAGTATGAGCAGTAACTTAAACTACACAGAAAAGTAGATGCAGGAAAAAAATTAACTCTATGTGGGGGACGCCGAGTTTCTAACAAATAAAACGATAGCAAAAAGGAAATTTGATAAACGGCGAAGGTAAATAATTTTATAAACCTAGGAAAAATGAAGCCCTCTCCAGTACCAGTTGCTTCGACGTGAATGCTCTGGATATGGTCCAAAAGTTTCCGAGGTAAAGTCAGTCAATGGAGTTTGTTGCTCGGGTAAATTGACGTCAGGCAAGATACGACCGAAGAATAAAGGCGTTTCGTGGCAATTGACTAAAAAGTATTGAGACGCACAGGCGCAATCAATGGAGCAATGACACCACGCAATAGACGTGCACAAAGCACGCGTTGACGCAAGCCAAGACTAGGTGTGTGTATTTTAGCCTATTCAAACAACAGTACTGAAAATTCTAGGCGTGCAAGGAAATGTAGAGCGGAAAATCGAAAATGTACGTAAACCAACACAACTCCCCCCTCCAAAGCGTTTGTTGTACAAAAGACGCTCGATAACAAGTGCACAAAAATACACTACAAAGTCTTTTAGTTTGGCAAGAAAATGGATATGTCTACCAGAACGAGATAAGGTGCGCGGTGGAGTAGAAGGAGAATCAGGATCGGTAGGGGGGGGGGGTTATCGGGTGTGGGGGTTGAGTGAAGGGGCCCAAAATGGATGGATCGGGTCAGGACAATAGAGGGAGATTGGATGGCACAACGGGGGGCGAGGTACACTCAAGATAGGCTGGCTTAAGTCTGTCAATAGAGACTGTGTCAGTCCTGTCAGACTTCTGTATGACGTAATACTTGTCCATCTATTGAAGAACCTTGTACAGGCCATCGTTCGGAGAACAAAGTGGCTTGCGGACCGCACCATGCCTAACAAAAACGAACGGCGCAGGTTTAAGGTCCTCATGCGCAAACACACGTTTTGATTTTAGACGAGTGGGAGTTGGGCGCAGTTGAATCATGCGTTGCTTCAACGTCTGCACGGAAGTGCTCGACATGATGATGGTCATAGTGCGAGGCTGCACAAATTATCCACGGCGCCCGCGGTAGTCTTAACACTGTCTTGTCATCGGAGCGAGAAAAGTGAAGGAGGATGGTGTGTGTGTGGCGGACGTAGCGCAAGTCTGCCTCACTATTTAAAAATCTCCGCCCACATCACGGGCACACTGTAGGTGTCGTCGCTCATGACAATCCAGTGGCCATGAAACAAGGACAGAAAACAGTCTCGAGTCCGAAACTAGTTCTCCTCCAAAGCCTTCTTTTTGAATCCTTGTTCAGGAACAATCGAATTATCACATAATAAATATATTAATTTTTCATTTCCTTTTGATGTTTTTTATAAATCCAAACATGCACTCAGTTTAAGAACCGAGCTAAACTGGGATGAAGGGAGCTATGTCCCCTTCCTTTATTCAAGTTTAGTCCAGTCATAGGACGGGGACAGGAACTAACCCATCCGCTCCAATTAATCTTTCTTCGCTGTTCGGAAAAAAAGTATTGTACGGTACTAGGTATGATTGTGCACAGTTTAATGTGCTAAAACCGTGCAAGCCGAGCAAATATTTCTCACCGCGTTTTTGGGACGTTCAAACCCACCTAACTTAATAGAACTGTTTGTGGTTATCCAACTGCCCACAGCCTGTCTCCAGGGACGCAGTATGCGATTCCACTCAGAAAACAACAGCCAAGCCATTGTGGCATATTGCGCAACCGCCCTTTTGTAATTGACGCTTCCACGTTCTCGTAACTGGATGAGATGCAATCTACTTATTTTGTAAAAGCAAATCGGAATAACTGCGAAAGATACTCAGCTTTTGCTTGCATTGTCAGTTTTCTTGATACCCTCATCATTCCTCGGGAATCGGGATCCTGGTACCTGTGCTCTTTTGCAAGTAATTCTAGAGAACTCGAATTGAGCGAGAATCCGAAACGTCAGACCAATAAAGCTCTTGTTCCGACGACCGCTTCTCCTTCTTATTAGCTAGTTCCTGAATTCGCGTCTTCGCTTCTATAAGAAATAATGTGGCGTATCGTATTCCGAGGGTCAAACCAGACCATCGGTCAGTCCTTTCGGACTGTCTTGGGTTTAATTTTAATTACGTAATGTATATCACAGTTATTTACGCCTTAAGAAGACTCGGTGCTGATGTACCAATCTAGCGCCGCATACTGAGCCACACGCAGTCACCTTCAGGCCTGCGACACTGCTCGTCGATTAGTTAATGAGCATTATAATTACAACTTTGTCTGTTAATATTGTCGCCTCTAACGATTTATACCTATACGAGTTGGAAAACACAGAAGAGTAAACTCAATCAGTCTCCTTTTTCCTTACTCGTACAGTAGGTGGGTTAACTCATGAAATGTCGACCGAAATTCCGAAATGCGTTTTCATTCCGAAAAGATTAATTAAGTAGGGTTGTAAAACTAGTCAGCTTGCTACATAATTCTATAATATTTCAGTTACCTCAGGATGCCAGCTTTCGAATGAACTTCCTTCCTGCTGTATGCAAAAACGACACTGTAAAAAATGACTTATTAAGAAGCATGTATTTTTCACATTGATTTTCGCTGCCCCTAAAAGTCCAATTATATTTCATGGAAAACATGCATAAAGATATTCATTCTTTATCTTATTTGGTAGACAATTACGTCTTTTCTAATTTTATATTCGAAAGAGAGACATAATTCTGTTTTTAAAAACGTTTCCCATTCCCGAACAGTTTTGAACCCGCTCTACCGTTACACTTAGATTCAGTGTTTCCAAACTACAAGCCGTATATTTTCCGCGTATGGAAAACCACACAATTCTCTGCGGGAATAAAGGGAGGCCATATAGGGTTCATAAAATTTAGGAGTGGATTTGATCCATATGATTAACTTTAAGAGCCACATTGGTAAATGCGGAGACATGACGATTTATGAACGGCCATTTCACGGTATTCAAAAGTCCCACAGTTAGAAACTTTCTTAAAACCGAATTATACCCTTTCTTCGAGCATGAGATTGGAAAAAGACGTAATTGTCTACCAAATGAAATAAAGAATAAATATTTTTATGCATGGTTTCCATAAAATATAATTGGACTTTTAGTGGCATCGAAAATCAATGTGAAAAATATATGCTTCTCAAGTAGTCATTTTTTACTGAGTGTCGTTTTGCATACAGCTGGAAGGATGTTTATTCGAAAGCTGGTATCCTGAGGTAACATTTCATGAGTTAACCCACCTACTGTACATATTTGTTGGACTCAAGCGTCCATCTCCATTGGCAGAATTATTTTTCCGAAGAAGATATTGTGATCAGGAATAACAGTCTTCTTCTGAGTTAGGACTTCCATGAACAATCTCTAAACAAGATCACAT
>CACRXP010000111.1:802630-842426 GCA_902702965.1 Spirometra erinaceieuropaei
GCGAGGGAGGTGGAGAGAGTGTAGGTAGATGCAGCGCAAGTCTACTGGCACTATAAACCCCTGCGCAAGTCACCGTCCCTGCTCCAACCTGCTGTGGGGCACACGGTGGACATCATCGAAATCGATGGTCGAACTGTCACCCCTCATTAGCCAGTCATACCTAGCCACAGCCGTGAGGCATCTGAAGTCCGTACCTAGGATATTTGATCATTGAGCGTAACGCCCTACCATTCAGTCCAGGGCCCTATGTCCTGCCTGTTGTGATCGGAAATATTAATTACGGTGGATGGACGTTCACCGGTCAAGTTACGGAAGGCGCTGGTCTCATTGTGCTTTGGGACTCAAATTAGAACCTTTGTAGACAGTCGCATAGCAACTAGTATCGGTACCATTAGGGTCACCCTTGTCTTTGCCGGTATCACCTTATCTACCTATACTACTAGTCGCTATGCAACTGCCCACGAGGGTTATGATCTGAGCCCAAGGCATTACGGAACAAGCATGCCCCGTAACCTGATTAATGAACGCTCACTTATCATTATAGTCGGTATTGCACCTCACACATATGTACAGTGCATGACCGATCTGATGAAAAGTTGGCCCAAATTTCCGGAATGCGTTTTCGATTAGGAGGGACTACTTAGGTGGTGTTGTAATATTGATTAACTTGCATCACAGTCCTATAGTATTTCGGACTCATCGGGATGGCGACTTTTGAATGCACTTTTTTTCAACCTCCTGCACGAACCGCATTCGGTAAAAAATGACTACTTAAGTAGCGTGTATTTTTCCCATTGAGTTTCAGTGGTCTTATAAGTTCAAGTACATTTTATAGAAAACATGCACGAAATATGCTTTCTTTTATTCTTTTGGTAGAAAATCACATTATCTCCATATTCCATACCCGAATAAAGTTTATATTTGGGTTTTAAAAGAATTTCTAATTATGGGGTTTTCAAGACCGCGCAAGGTCCATGAATACAGGACCGTTTACCAATTCTCCTCATAAAATGTACAACACAGTCCGAATCCATCACAAAATCTTATGAACTCTGTATAGTATCTTTTTGAAAGAATAGAGGAATATATGATTCGCCTTATGCCTAAAGCATACACCTTGCAGACTGAAATCGTTAAAGGCTAATGCAATGGCAGATCAGGCTGAAAAGTATACAAGAATTGGGAAACTTTTTTGAAACCTAATAATACACTAACTTCGGGTATAAAATATTAAGATGATGTGATTGCCTACTAAAGGAGTAAAAGAAAGCATATTTTTGTGCATGTTTTCTATAAAATTTATTTCAATTTAAAAGACCACCGAAAATCCATGGGAAAAATGCATGTATTATCATGTTATATTTAAAAACTCATTTAAGACGGCTGGTTTCAAAATCTCTTGGGAAATTAAGACACTTTGCACTATAAAAATGCGCGTGTGAGGGTAAGTGAGCAGAACAAGATGCTGCATGGTCACGGAAACACGTGATTCGGCTTTTTACTGTGCAGCCTATCGTGTCTCGTGCTCAAACTGTCCCTGTAATTACACAGGCCAGACTGAACGCATTCTAAGACCGCGTATACGCGCGCAGCAGCGGCCGGTATGACGGAGTGGCAGGTTTTTACAAGTGGCTGTCCCCAATTTCGAACCTGGCCACGAGTTCAAAATCGTAATCACCGAGGTATTTGCTCATGCTGCATCTAAGGCAAATCGAGAGTCGATTGAAGCCTGGGTTTCTGACGAGAACTCAATGAGTTGATGCGTCGGTGTGAAGCCCGCTCACACAGCCCTGAGCAGTTGTCAGTAAATTTGCGGCAGTGATCAGTGCTCGATTTGTTTATTTCTTTCTCGCTAATAATTGTCGCGGTAAAAGAAGACTGATCAGCATGTAAACATACTGAATGAATCATTAAATGCTGACTGTTTTCCCGTTCAACTGTGTCGATGTGTATTGAAGGTGAAAAATGAGACTATTCCCCGACGATATATGGGCCTATTTAGTGACTCAACGAGACGGAGTATGACTGTGAAAACTGAAGAAGCACATGATGTAAGGACTGTCTTGACCATCAACAATAGACTAATGACTGTTATAAGTCGGCTTTTAGGTCGGGAAGTCCAGTCGAGGCTCACTTGACCGAAAGTCCCATGTTCCGTCAGGGGGAACTCGGATGCACGCCCTTTCAGTTCTTATCAGAACTAGCTTTTAAAGACCTGGCTCACTTGCAGATTGAAATATGGACGTACCTCTCTGGTTCTAGGATCCGGACAAGCGACCCCAAGTATCACATGGTGGTTCCAGCTTGTGGCTTTTTGGCAAAACACATTCCATTATGAGAGCTCATTAGCTTATTTTTCCTTGTGTATTTCCGGCAATTCCTCCTGGTTGTCGTCGTCAGATGGTAATCATATGAACATAGGCTAGCTTCTAAAACGCGGCCAAAAATCAGCAGTTGATTGGCATTTGCACCAGTAAGCGGTTGCAGCATGCTATCATTCTGTTTGAAGTGACCGCCAATTTTTCCATTTCTCTCAGAGGCTTTTGTACGCCGCATCCAGGTCAATATTTTTATCGATGCAAGACTGGTCCCAGCATACGGTTTCGAGGAAATCTCGGTCTCACTTGGACGAACATGCACTGTCAGTGCGAGTTTTGTGCCAGGAAAAGGTTTTCGTAACTCAGGGCTTGAATTAGACTCGTGAGACCTAGCACATGAGATGGAAACGAGGTCGTGCATTGCAGGCATAAACCCGCCACCCATTTTTGTCAGTCGCTGCATCCGGGTGTACTGGCAGTCCTGACACCGTCTTGCCATCAAGGCAAGGTGATTGAGAAAGGAGAGAGTGCGGCAGATGCTACGCAAGTCATCGCTGTTGCTCTCCTTCCGTGGCGCAGCAGTGGGTGTGCTCGCTTACCTCTTAACCCGTGTTCGTAAATGCGGGTAGAGACAGATTCCACATTTTGACAACAGTATGTTGCATCACAGGCCTTACATGGAATTTTGTAGACGAACTCCCTCTAATACATCTTGGCACCCTCATCCCTAAGATGTGCAATTATCTGAAAAATCATCGACTACTTTATTTCCTTGCAGCCGACATTTAGGTTTCCTGCATTCCAGGCTCTTTTACCCTTTGCGAGATGAGTCCAGAGGCCCGTCTGCCTATAGGTTGGAATCCACAGTCTCGTAGCCTGAACGGTAAACTTTCCTTCCCACGAAACGTCGCAAACGACGATGCAACAGGCTCGTGATACATTGGGCAAAATGCTAGATAGCTAAATATTTCCGGTTAAAATTCCAAGATGAACGCACATACTATAGCTTGAACTGAGAAAAATAGTTCATCGATGCTAAGATAAATAGTACTATATAGAATACATGCAACAGCGTACTTGCGAGCATTAATGAAGACGGAGAGTCTGGAAATTGCTTCATATTATGAACAGTCTTCATATCAAGAAAAGAAATAAGAACAGCGAGTCAAGCCATCATTCAAGGAACCGCACAGCTTCGTACCGTATATCCCAGGGGAGCCGACCATTGCCGCTGACGCTGTTAATGACTTATTATCCTAGACAAGAGCTGTTGCGATGGTTTGTCAAGGAACAAGAGCCTGTTCGAAATGGACCCACAACCTGTGCATCAAAAACACTTTTGTTTCTATCGAACTAATTGGGCACCGTAGCGGACAAGGAGGCGTGGTCCGGCGATCCGCATTCGCACGGTTTACCCCGGAGTTCCGCTGTGCGACTCTTCGTTGGGTTTCGGTCTGGAGCTTCAAAGCGAACGCTAACGTACATACTCATATTGTAACCAAATCGATGAACGACTCTCCCCGACTGGTAAAAATCCCCAAGCGCAGCTGACGAGACAACGAGCTCATTGTTTGCTTTAAGATCGATAAACTTAACGTTCAACTCTCCAAGAGATGGGCTCTAGCCGATAGTTATTTAAGCCGCAGTTCTGGATATGGCTGACCGACGGTGCGCGCTGTCGATCCAAGTGAGAACACAAGTCCCAGCAACTAGTTGATAGGAAGCAGAAGCGATCGCTGGAACAAGAGATTTATTCGCCTGAAATTTCGGAATTCTCACACGAACCCTTCATCAAAGACAGTAGGAGAAACGGGTGATTCGTCCACAGGAAGTTGCAGTATTTTTAAGATGCAGTCGCTATGCTACTGCATACCTATGATAATTAACCGCTCTCCCCTTCATCGAAGATAGTTGCCCGCGGGTGCGTTAATTGCTTGATGGCGGGCATGCAAGTTGTCAGTTGGCAGAGTGATATTACCGACAAAGAAAAGGGAGACTGGAATGGCCATTTCTGGCTTATTAGCCGTCGTCTGCCAGCCATAACCAAGCCCGAAGTGTGGAACACCCGAGCCTCGAACTCGCGAACTGTTGGTTTAGAAGTCAACGCCCCTACTCACCGGGCCACGAACCCGTTGCCCTGTCGGTTGTCAATTGCTCAAATTTCATCATCCGTGTTGGATGTTGGCGTGATGATTGCTCGTCCGTCTGGCTCACCGGCTTGAGCGCTCTTCGAATGATTAATTACACTGGCCAGACACTACGATTCTACACGAAATATGAAGTGGGGTTATCGTTGCACTTGTTGACAGACTGGGATCTCGTGGAACGTGACTTAAGCAACTCGCGGCCACACGAGTCAAGAAGACCGGAGGCGGGGCAGGGCGCAGGTAGACGACACGGTTGAACCCGAGCCTTGACGTTCCAATCAACACGCCCTCGTCCCCACAACAAATGACCGGGCTTTTGACCAATGGGGAGGGGGTGACAGTGGTCCAAGTGTGCGCACCGGTTGCCGGCAACCGGGTCTGCCACCGCATCCCGAAATGTTGACATTTTCCGATAACGCCTGCCAGAATCCGATATGGTCCCCTGTGTTGGCCTAGCGTATCTACCAAGTGGCTCATCTGGGAGGCCTCACTACACAATACCGTGCATACAATATGCATTTTCACGGATTTTTGACGTTCAAGAAATATTTGGAGGAATTATACACAAAATACTCCTTTTTATGCTAATTTCGTGGCAATTCACGTTTTCTTTAAATTGATACTCAAAGAAAGGATCCTTTTTGGTTTCGAAAAGTTCCTGATTATGGGATTTTCTAAAACCATACAATGTCATTTCAAATAGCATCGTATCTGCCTGTTCAATAACACTGTTTGATGGGCACAGAACGTGGTCTATATCCGTTGCAACATTTTTTCAGCCTCAAATGATATTTTTTAATCACATCCAGAAATGTATGTTTTTCTTTACTCGGAAAGGAGGCAGATTGTAGACTGAAAAACATAAACAAAAATGCAACTGCAGGTTGAGGTCAAAATTGATTGGGTATGGAAAACTTTTTGAGACCAAAAAATTTCATTTTTCTGAGTACAAGACTTGAAGAATACATGATGTGGTACCAAATTGTTACAAGAAATGATGTTTTCATAAAGTTTCCCTATGAAATACACTAGGTGGGCTAACTCTGCTTGCCGTGAAGCACACGGCGGACATCACCGGATGCAACGCCCGGACTGTTACATAAATTTAGCGGCCGATCCCATGAGATATTGACAGAAATTCTGACATGCGAAGGGGATTATGCGAGCGTTGCATCCGGTGATTTCCACCGTGCGCTTCACAGCACGCAGAGGCAGGCACGGCGACTTTCACGTGAATTACGGTAGGTGGGCTAACTCATGAAATGTCAACCGAAATTCCGAAATTCGTTTTCGTTCCGAAAAGATTAATTAAGTAGGGTTGTAAAACTAGTCAGCCTGTAACATAATTCTATAATATTTCAGTTACTTTAGGATGCCGGCTTTCTAATAAACTTCCCTGGTCTGCATGTAAAACTACACTCTGCAAAAAATGACTACTTATGTGGCGTGCATTTTTCTAATTGATTTTCAATGCCCCCAAAAATTAAACTATATTTCATGGAAAACATGCATAAAATATTTATTCGTTTGCTCATTCTGTAGACAATTACTCTTCTTCCAATCTTATACTCGAAGGAAGGGTATATTTCGGTTTTAAAAAACTTTTCCAATTCCCGAATAATTTTGAACCCCGAGCTGCTGTTACACTTGAATTCACGGTTTCCAACCTACAGCCGTATATTTTCCGCGTATGGTAAACCACACATTTCTCTACGGTAATAAAGGGGAACCATGTAAGGTTCATAAAATTTAACAGTGGATTTGATCCATTTTGTTAACTTTACAAGCCACGTTGGTAAATGCAGAGACATGACGATTTATGAACGGCCATCTCACGGTATTTAAAAGTCTCACAATTAGAAACTTTTTTTTAAATTGAATTATACCCTCCTTCGAGTAATAAATTAGAGGAAGACGCAATGTTCTACCGAATAAGTCGAAGAATCAATATTTGTATGCCTGGTTTCCATGAAATATAGTCGGATTTTTAGGGGTATCGAAAATCAATTAGAAAAATGCATGCAACATAAGTAGTTATTTTTTAGAGTGCAAATTTTGCATGCAGCCGGAAGGAAGTTCATTCGAAAGCCGGCATCCTGAGGTAACTGAAATATTAAAGAATTATGTTGCAGGCTGACTAGTTTTACAACCCTATTTAGTTACTCTTTTCGAAACGAAAACGCATTTCGGAATTTCGGTTGACATTTCATAAGTTAGCCCCCTACTTGCGCTGCGTCTACCGTAGTCTCATGAGATTTAAGCTGAGATTCTGAACTGCATTTTTGATTTGTATGGATTACTTAGGTGAGGGTTGTTATGCTAATTAACGTGCGGCATACTCCTAGAGTATTGTGGACTCGCCAGGATGTCGGCTTGTGAGTGCACTTCTTTTTGACCTCCAGTAGAATCCGCACACGGCAAAGTAGCATAAATTTTCCACATTGGTTTTCGACGACTTATAAATTCAAACATATTTTATAGAAAACATGAACAAAAATATGCTTTCGTCCACTCGTTTGGTAGATAATCACGTCGTCTTCATATTTTATACCCGCAGAGAAACGGTCATTTGATTTTGAAAACGTTTTCCGATTCCCGAATAATTTTGAGGTTGATCGGCCGTCGCGTTAGCGTTTAGTGATTTCAGCCTACAAGATGTATGCTTGGCACGTAAGGAAAGTCATATATTTCTCGATGCCTTCAAGAAGATACTATATAGATTTCATAAAATTTTACAGTGGATGCGGGCCGTGCTGTAAATTTAATGAGGAGCATTGATAAACGGACAGGTATGATGATGTGTGAGTGGACATTGCCGGCCTAAAAATCCTGTAACTCTTAAAGTTTTGGAAACCTACATATACCTTCTCGTCAGCATAAAATGCGGAGACAACGTGATTCTCTACCAAACGAGTAGAAAAAAGCATAGTTCTATGCATGCTTTCCCAAAAATTTATTTAAATCGAAAGTCAATGTGAGAAATGCATGCTGCTTAAGTAGTCATTTTTACTGAGTGCACTTTCTACGGGAGGTCGAAAGGAACTGCATTCAAAAGCCAAAACCCCGGCCAGTCCGAAATATTATAGGATTATGTTGCTTAATAATTAGCATTACAACCCCAACTAAGTAATCCTTCTTAGTCGAAAACACATTTCGGCATTTCGGCCAACATTTCTTGAGATCTGTCACCCACTGAATGTCCGAGCAGAAGTCGCTTTAATGGCTTCAGATCAACGTCTGGAAACGCCGCTACGAAGGTGAATGACCCTGAGGCAGCGTTGCTTGGAACAAGGATGGCAGGCATCGTAATAATTGTCGGCAGCAAGTCTTGGAGGGGTGTTCGTCTGGAGTCCTGGAGTGTTGCTTTCAAGCGCCACTTTTATAAATACCCTATGTTACGGGTCACCAAATATATGCTTGGCTTGCTTTATGTGTCGGACGGGTGGTCAGACACCGCAGAAAACCGAAAACATATAGGTCAGTATTATCCGCGCATATTATATGACCAAACCTATGATACAGGTTAATAGGGTTTCATACGTTCAGCCATTGGTGCGCTGAAAATTGCGCATTTTACTTTTTAACATAAAACATTATGCAGAAGTCAGAGAATCAGACGTAGGGCCAGCAGATTTATATGGGGACATCCAGTGGTCAAGTTCCCATTGGAGATGGAAGCGGCTGGAGATGTGACGGGTGGTTTTTGCAGGAGAATCAATCGAAGGAAAACCTGGTCTGGACAGTTCAAGCACTTTGGCAGTTGCACGCCCCTCCAAATAATCGAAATCTGGTCTGCTGTTTGATGCAAAGTGCTAAGAGTATTTTTTTGTTCGACAGACAACATCGAGAAGGCAATTAGAAAGATTCAGCACTTGATTAGCGAAAACGGGTATCTTAAGTTTATTGAGTACGGATGGTGTGTGTGTGACCCCACCGGGTTTAGCACGCATAGGCAACTACTGCATTTACTTTAGAAGGCCTCCCTTGTTAATTAATCCATAGTTGCAGGAAATCTCCCTTTGCGTGTTAGCTAACAGTTTGATATAACTGCACGCGCCGAATTGTTTCAGTTTGACTTTTTTAGTGATAAACTATTTGGCCTTGCTCCTCTTTGGCTTACCTTGATTTCCAAGTTATCCCAATTTATTTACACTACCTTTCGTTGTCGATTCCATACGTCCTGACTTACTTATTATGCGTGCTGCAAGACCCTATTGCAACTTTTCTGGTTAGATTTACTTTCAAAGGCAGGGTTTGCCTGTTAACTTCTTCTGTTAATTAGAGGGCTCCATTCTTTGTGAAATGCTGGCGGACAAGCCGAAGGACTATAATTGCGTAACTTACAAACGTAAAAATGTGTGATTTAAATATTGTACGCCCAATGCGAGCACCATCCTTGCCTTCAAGAGCATCTAACGATATATGCGAACGTTTAAACGTTGGGCGAATAGAATTTTTGTTAGGGCTAGCGAGGGCTTTTGCAACTGATACGTCATCTTTTTTCTGCTCCTCATTCACATGCGATTTCTTCTCCATGTACACCTGTGGACCTATTTTACTCAATAAATATTGCAATTTTCCCCTCCTTGTTTATCTAAACTACCACAATGTGGCCATTTGCACACTGCGCTAACACTGTTTTCCAGGAAGTGAAGTCTATCGCGGATTTTTCAACTTATTCGTCGGTGATTTTTCATGATGCCAACGGCTAGAGTTTTCGGTTATTAAACATCGCTGGAGATTGTCTGGTGTTATTTCTATCGAGTACCCAATGGAGGCCTGATCTGCTGAGAATTTTGAAGTGTTACTTCAAAAACACAAAAGACGCATTTCTTTCTCTTTCTCGCCTTCCTCGTTCTCAAACCGTTGGTAACGCTAAGGGTGGACGCTACAACGGGCCACGCGAAAATTGTGCTGGACCTATAAGAGAACCAGATCAGGGTACTGCACGTGTTATTTGGTCCTTACACCCACAACAAATGCCACATATGGCCGTGGTGAAACGCCTAGGCGCGGGTCCGCGCCGCACCGACCCGGAATCTACCTCAGATAGTTGGTCCGGTCGGAAAATTGACTAGCGTATGCCAGAGGGAACATAGACTAAGGTCGACCGTGGGGAATTCCCCTTTTTAATTTTTTTTACTTGGAAGCGGAAAATATGGGAAAAGATCGCCGAAAGGAGGTGACTATGCTAGGATGCACTGATGCTGTAAAGTAATTTTGTTAAGGATGGGTTGTGTAACCATCCTGGCTCTAGCGTGCATAGATAACTCCCATACTTGTTTGAGAAGGCCTTGTTTTGTTTTATAGTTCATAGTTACAGAAAGTTCTTCTTCGTATGTTATCTAACACTTTGAAATAACTGCATGCATTGAGTTGTTACAGTATACTTTTTCTTGGTGTTTTTGCCCTCCCACCCCCCCGTAATCTCTTTGCCTTACCTTGATCTCCTAGCTACCCCAGTGTACTCATATTGCCTTTCGTTGTCGATTCCGTACGCCGTGACTTATTTATTTTTTTCCGAAGGAGTACGTAGAGCTTTTTGCGCCATGTCGCGTGCTACAAGGATCGCCGTGTGCGTTTTGGTTTACTTAGCCTCGGATAGAACACAGACGCTCTGCTGCCGCGATATCTCTGAATGCTTTCTGTTGTGAAACTCGTACGCCAGACTTATAGATTTCTTTTAGAGTACTTGCGTATATTCCCTCTCAGAAACAATCATAAAACGGGTTACACAACCTACTTTTGCCGTATATTGCAAAAACTATTGCCGACCTACTGAAAAAAATCCACCACGCTGATTACCAAAAACCTTGTTCCTCAAACTCCCTTTTCATGGGGACATTGTGAACGGACTCTCAAGAAGACGCCCTGATCAAGCTGTCTCACAAACCTTCTTAGCAGCAAGGGTTCGAATACTATCCTCTAAAAATCCTCTTTTTTGGGGAGAAAGTAAGGATAGGTTGCCAACTCAGACCACAGCAATGTGAAACTACTCCTCCACTTACTCCTGTGCTCATACGAGTCGGCGCCTATCCAAAAAAACGAGAACACCTCCCGGCATGGCTGAAAAAAGGCCAAAATGGGAGCATAGACAGCGCCATTCTCGGGCATGTTGTTGATTCCGAACATCCCAGCGACGCTTTTCGTGTAATTTGTAGGGCTCCATCGAACTACCCTAAGCTACTGCATTAGCGTCTACTAGCAACAACAGAAGCGGCCGCAATCAGGTTACGTGCAGAAGGACGTCATTCTTGATCGTGTTTACTGTGATCAAAAGTAAACTACGTACATGCACTTTTTCCCTCGCTTCCGCCCTCACCCCGCCTCTGGCATGACTCTTATCACCCCCCCTCCACATCCCTACATCCAGCCTGTGTTTTAAGAAGAACTTTTATCGATTTCTCTTATCACTGAAATGTTTTTAATTCTACCACGTTCCCATATAATTGTACTGGCACGATGAGAATTTACCGAAAGTTACGTATGCTCGTCACCTCGTCTTCTGATTATTTCAATGGGAATTTTTGCAACTCTAATTAATTCTGTTGTTCTGTCGATACCGCAAGTTCTATCAACTCGGTTGTCAGATTATTTAAAAGAAGGCAAAAAATTCACTTTGTTCCAAATGGATACATGAGCATGAAAGGCATAAACAGTTTACGAGACCCGGTCTTGTGCGTGCAGAAGTACGCCATTCACGCTCGCGAACTTTTATCGATTCCCCAATCAATGACATGTTTCACTTCACCCTTTTTTCATATACATGCACTGGCCCGACGAGGCTTTACTGAGAGCAAACTTATTCTTGCCAATGGGTCTTCTAAATATTGATATTTGAATTTTTATAACATAAAATTAAAAATATTAAATGAGACTTACTGAACCTGTTAGAGACCTTGGCAAACCGAATTCCGGCCGCCGATACCTATCAAAAATTTAGAAGTCCTGATTTATCAAACGCTATGGATGCATATTCCAAAGATCAAAATTATGAGTGCCACACACTTATGCACATAACCTTCGTTAAGGGCAGACATTTCGCTGGATTGCGCTTGATCCTGGGTTTCTGCTAGTGCAGCGAAAAAACACTTGCATTTCTAACTAAAGTGGTTAAGGGATAAATGCCTGTGTGCTTTAGGGGAAGATGGGTTCAAGAGCTGGTTAAAACTGCCGTTCAAACCATTTGTAAAGTTGACATACAGCATAAATCACCTGGCAGACTGGCTTCCAAATGCTCGTAAACAGTAGAGAGTCCAAAGGGGCAACACGTCAATTTCCCTCAAATAAACTGAACTGAACCTAGCTAAAAGTCAGAGTCACTGGGCTTCCAGATAGACACGACGGCCCTGGGTGCGTTCACTCTCTGCTCTGGGAACACGTACGCGTTAGCTAAGGTGCAGGGAAAATCACTTGCTCCTGTGGAGCAGGTTATACTGGTCGCAGGAGTCAGCGCCTAACCAAAAAGAATAAGAGAACGCCTCCTCGCATGGCTAAGAAAAGGCCAATCAAGGAGCATAAACAGTGCTGTTCTCGCACACGTCGTTGATTCCAAGCTTCGTGTAGACCCCAGCGAAGCTTTTCGCAGGATTTTTATGTTCTAATCGAGCTACACTAAGCTGCTGGGACAGCGTCTATTGGCAGCAGCAGAAGTGGCCGAAATCAGGTTACGAAAGCCGGTCTTATGTGTGCAGTAGAACCTCGTTCAG
This sequence comes from Spirometra erinaceieuropaei, assembly GCA_902702965.1. Classification (NCBI taxonomy): domain Eukaryota; kingdom Metazoa; phylum Platyhelminthes; class Cestoda; order Diphyllobothriidea; family Diphyllobothriidae; genus Spirometra; species Spirometra erinaceieuropaei. Next base: position 814,805 of record CACRXP010000111.1, read on the forward strand.
GCTCAGAGCTCACCGTGGCCAAGGATCGACTACTTACAGACAACGCTTTCCGCCCCGGTCATTGACTCTTATCATCCCCTCCCACAACCTGCCTGCCTTTCAGAATGAACTGTAGTCCATTTCAATAATTACTGACATGTCTGAGTAGCCTCCGTTCCCATATATAGTAGGTGGGCTAATTCATGAAATATCAACCCAAATTCCGAAATACGCTTTAGATTTGAAAAGATTAACTAAATAATGTTGTAAAAGTAACCATCAAACAGCATAGTTCGTTAATAATTCAGTTACCTCAGGCCACCGGATTTAGGATGAACGTCTTTACGGCCGCATTTAAAAACTATACCCTGCAAAAAATGACTACTTTGATAGCATGCATTTTTCTCATTTATTTTCGATGCCACTAAAAATGCAATTATATTTCATAGAAAACGTAGATAAATATATTTATTCTTTTGCTTATTTGATAGTAACTAAGGTCTTCTTCCAATTTTATGCTCGAGAGAAGGGTATAATTTGGTTTTGAAAAGTTTCTATTTGGGAGATTTTTAATAAGTGAAATAACCCTTTGTAAAATGCCTTGTCTTTGCATTTACCAATGTGGCTTGTAAAGTTAACAATGTGGCCCAAACACGCCGCTAAATTGTATGAACCCCATAAGGCTCTTCAAAATATACTAGAGAAATGTAAAATTTTCCATACGCAGATAATATGCGGTTTGTAGTTTGGAAACCCAGAATGGAAGTGTTACGACAAGTCAGCTTCAAAATTATTTGGGAATTTGAAAAGTTTTTGAAAACCAAACTGCACCCTTCTTTCAAGCAGGCTCTAACCGGTTTTTAATTTTCACGACCATACTGCGAATGGTAGCTTTGGTACGGTGTGCAATTCCAACACCTAGCTCCGCAGCAGCGAGTTCGGTCGCTTCTGAAACCTCCTTGATGTATTGCAGAAAATGCCATATCGTTCGTGGTGTTGATGGTAGAGTCCTCCGGGGACGACCGCGTATGCAGCGACTTATGAATGTTCTCGGATAGCGATTTTGTACAAATTGGTCGCGGAGATAACGGACCTCACATGCTCCTTCCTCGGGTGTGCTGCAATGATTTCGGATCCGCTCGAAGAGAGCTTTCACACCGCTTCCACTGTGAGCCACCGGATGGTTGCTGTGAGGACTGAGGAGCTGTGTGGGTCTGTTGCTTCCCTATAAACCGTAGTAAAATATTGTGGAGTAAGAGGATACCATACTAACAGCACAGGTAATAGCCAAAAGCCCATACACGCGCGTTTCGCCGGATATCCTGCCGCTGCATGGCACAGCTGCGAGGGGTTCGGCTCATCAGTGGGTCCCCCAGCATTCCCCGTCTGCTTTCTGGTAGATACTCCAACTTAGAAATTGTTGCTGTTAAGCTAAACAGATATCATCTTGATCCCTCTTTTCATTGTCGGTAGTCCCTCCTTGTTTAAAAACACTGAGCAAACACGGTCCATCGACTAAATCACCCAGAAGGGAGCTCAGGTGCAATTCACCCCACATTGCAGTGACGGCACACAAGGGAGGCCGCCTACAGACAACGGCCGGTAGGCCAAGCCAGCGGGAAAAGAAGAAAATCGATCAAGTCAACCAGTTTGGTTTTTATCCAAAATTCTTTTTGCACAAAACCCTTTGATAATGGAGAGTCGGCAAAACCCTCCAAAACGTCAGCCACTCAATTCCCCTGATCCAGCCAGCTCCTCATATTTCTCAGCTACATGGTAGCTGTGAAATAATGATCATCACGAAGATGTATCGGCAGCCTTCGTGGATTTGATCTGTTCACCAAAAATACCCAATCGAGGCCAAAAGAAATCTGTCTTACGAAAGTAAGTAGATGTTATGGCAACTGTGGCCGTGGTCTGCCAACATTTATTCTTTTAGTTTGTTCCTCCGCTTGAACGTACTGTCTGTTACTTGTTTGTCTTTTTATTTTGTATCAAGACAAAACTGTCCTCAATCAAACTGCACATAGTTTGGCCTTCAAACTTAGTGGATTTAGATAAATTTTTAAGCAAATTTAAAAGACATTCTATCCATTGTATAGTTTGCGTGTTTAACAACAGCGAAAAGTCACAGAAGGGTATTAGTGAGAACGAATTCTTTGTCATCATCCTTTTTAATGTTCGTTGGTAGCGCTAATCAGATAAATCAACAGGACATTAGACGAAATGCAGATGAAGTTCGTCTTCTACGGAAACTGGATTATAAGCAAGTTACTACCACTTTTAGGCCGCTGAAGAACGTTCCGGAACACAATTTCACAGTCATCATGGGAACAATAGCCCACTGTAAATTACTTGTTAGTTACTGAATTAATCGCTCCTGTGAAAAACGAGTTGTTTTATATGAACGCACTAAGCATATTCAAGCGAACAGTAATATTAGAAAAACGCTAACCTGGAGTCTAGGCACGTTACTTTTTAATGCTGTTTCTTTAAATTTCGCAATATTACGTGTCTGAAAGCATGTACTAGGTTTGCAAAAGAGGTTAGAATAATGGTCCGATATTGTAGCAAAAGGTGGACCTCAAATTTAATACTAGTTGCATTACGATCTGTTCATTTTAAGCGTGCCGATGCTTAGTAGAACATGCTTGATGCTACATAATAATCGAGATCCAAGAAGTTCATAAGAAGCAGAAGCGATCAAGGGAACAAGGGCTTTATTCGCCTGACGTTTCGGATTCTCGCTCGAACCAATTCTCAGAGAAAGTAACAGATACGTTTGATTTGTGCCCTGAACTGCAGTAATAACACACAGAAGGAATCCTTCGATTAAAGGGGTCAACATTGTAACATAATGCTCGGTAACAGTCGAGAAATGGCCCCTAAAAAATTCCGCTTAACCAAAGCAGCCTGTCTTACGGGACAGTTGGTAATAGGGGTTTTATGGGTGGGGCCTTTGAATGATCAGCACGAGGATGCTTCAGCAGTCTTCGTGAATCTAACCTATTCATCAAAAATACCCGGTTGACCAATAGAGGCCCAAAGAAACCTGCCTTACGAAAGAACGTATATGTTATGGCAACTGTGGCCTTGGTCCGCCAACCATTATTCTTTTAGTTTGTTCATCCGCTTGAACGTACGGTCTGTGTCTTGTTTGCCTTTTTATTGTGTATTAAGCAAAAAACTGCCCTCAATCAAACTGTACGTAGATTGACCTTCAACCTTAGTGGTTTTTGATAGATGTGTAACCAAATTTAGAAGACTCTCTGACTGTTTTATCTCCAGCGTGATTTAAGGCAGTAAAAAGTCTCAGAAAGGTGACACTAATTCTTTATCATCTTCTTTTTTAATGCATGCTGATGGTAGTAATGTGCTGAATCGTCAAATCGTAAGAAGAAATGCAGAGGCTGATTAGAAGCAAGTTGCGCCCATTTTAGACCACTGATGAACGACTCCTACACCTAGGTAGAGACCTAAGTGGAGCAAAGTTTTATTGTAAACCAGCTATTATTCACTAAATTAGTCGTTTGTGTGAGAAACGAGCAGTTTTATATGAACAAACTGCGCATATCCAAAAGTATAATAATTTCAGAAAAACGCTGGTCTGTAGTACTAGCACGTTGCTTTCTAACGCCATTACTTCAAATATTTCGTGGTAAAAGTACGGAAGTATTTACTGGGCTTACTAAACATGTTCAGAGTGTCAAGGTTGAGAAACCCGGGTTGATTATTTGAAGAATAAGATGGGCTCACTGGAACAGGTTTATTAAGATGCTGACGTTTTAAAGAGCTTGGTTGGCTGTCTCTTGTTAAAGCGTAAACTGCACTTAATCGACCAGAAATCCCAAGTGGCGTGTCACGTTGGTCGGCCTCGTGCTGATCGATTTTTCTCTCCTCTCGCTGCCTCGGACTCTCGAGCGATGGTTGACGGGCGTTTTGTCTGCGTGCGTTGTGAGTCACCACTCCGCCGGGAGTGAAGAGAAAAATCGATCAGCACGAGGCCGACCAACGTGACACGCCACTTGGGATTTCTGGTCGATTAAGTGCATTTTACGCTTTGACAATGGAGAGCTGACCAAGCTCTTCGAAACGTCAGCATCTTAATAAACCTGTTTCAGTGAGCCCATCTTCTTCGTCAAATTACTAAACATGCCAATGTAATAGATAGACATTGTGGCAAAAGGTATGTCACCCTCCTTTTTATCCGGACTATTCGCCATGGTAATAACTACCGCCGGCTGGATCTGCAGATTTTTTCGCGTTTGTCTGACAGGCAACACCATGAAAAAAATGACTTGCCAAATCAACCATCGCCGATCCAAAACTACATTGTTCAGCCCATCTAAATCAGACAATGAAAGACATAAATTAGCGCGTTATGTCCCGCAAAGCGAAGGTAATTTAACCTTCAAAAATTCGTGTTCCATGCCTTAGTTGTCGCCTTAACGGGAAAATCTTTCGTTTTACAACACCTGAAATGTCTAGGGCATTTACCATTTAAAAATTCCACTTTCCCCACCTACGTGCCTTCACGTCCCAAACCTTAGTAACCACCTTAACGGGGAGATCTTTCGTTTTACCACACAAGTGACAGCTATAAAGATTTTCGAAAGTATTGTATCCTGATCCGTCATGTCTCATGCAAGCTAAGGCTAACAAACATATATGCAGCTTATTTTGAACTGTTATATAAACGAGGAGAAGACGGGGTACTACGGTAAACGTTGGACAAATTATTTAATTCTCGATGCAGTTATTCTGTAGCACGGATATTATCATAAAACGAGGACAAATATAACAAAACTTGCTGTGAAGTAACACGAAAAATGAGTTTTCATTTTGCGACATAGGGCTACGTCTTCTGTCAAAAAGAAAATGTTTTTATTTCCGGTCCAGGCGCACTTTTAAAAAATAGAGGGCGTGGACAGATATCCGCAAAATGCCCCTTAAAAGCACTTTTAAAAGGGAGAATTTGACGGAGAAGTTGTGTTACTTGAAAAAGAATTAAATCAATATAGGTCTGTGCTGCAAACATTTACCTCTTTCGGCGATAATATTTGATGTTTATATGAGCCGACAAGTGTGGCCTTACCTGTCATCGGCCGAAAAATATACGCCTGTAAAACCCACAATGCGGACGAAATCTTCCAAGAGCTGTACCCGATTCGGAATTTTTAATAATTACAAACTACGGAAGTAATCTTGTCGAACACATAACTTGTGTTATGGAAAAAGGCATAGAAAACATTGACAGTCCAAAAACATCTTGATATATGACGGTTTGCTTTTAAACACACGAAGCTTATGGTGGAAGGTTTGCTACATAGATAGACAAAAGAGAAAAATGAACTTTCTTATGACAGTTTAATGCTGCTCAAGGACTAAACTCCCCCAAGAAACCCTTTATTCCTGCGAAGACGCCACCAAGGATATCATAAAAGCTCATGCATACCGCATTCTGACCTGATTTTTGGAGGATGCAAATTCGGAGGGTTACTTAACAAATTTATTAACATTTTTATGGTTCTGCTGTTTGATCTACTCAGTTGCTTGTGTGGACATGCTTACTGTACTCCAACGAGATTGATTTATTTCTTTGGCACAAAGCTTCGCGGTTGAAGAATTTTCATCCGTCCTAAAAAATTATTATTTCCTACCAACGTAAAAGTACCTTCAATATTTTATTTGCTTTGCTGTTTGATTACATGTCGCTCGGGGTTATTTTGGCGCTTTGCGCGATGCATTCAAACCTTTTTTTGCAGGATTCTTTCGGAGCAGCAAACAGTTTGACACCACAGGAATAGCCTTAGCTTTCATTCGGGGTGCATGTAGGAATCCATCTACAAATATTCCGTCCTTTATTAATATAATTCGTAAAAAATTAAAAAAAGGCAAGCCAGGGCAGAACAGATACACTCCTATGTGTAATTCAAAATGACTTCTCTCGCAGGGTTTCATTTTATGACTCCACCTCTCTATTATCGCTCAATAGGTGCATCTGTTTGTCTGTATTTATATATACATATACATAATAGAAAGAACACGGTCCCTCCGAAGAAAACGAAGTAAGCCCGGGGAGGTTCAAGTCGGTAGCACCAACCCGATTTCGGACAAGATGAACGAGAAAGAAGTGAGATTATCGCAATACAGCGTTTGGAGGGCATTGACACAAAATTGAGGCAGGTTTCAAGGGGTAGGGCTATGGTTACAGCTCGATGCTTCGGACTGGGAGAATGGAAAGCGGATCATTGAGTTCGTAGGCGGCTGCATTAGCGGCGGCTGAAATGGGATGAATACGTTGGCTGATGAGCCGTGTTTGCCGACCAGGTCACCATCGCGTTTGCTACTGCCCGTGTCGGAATATCAACCTCGGAAAGTCCCCTCATCCCTCCTCTTTTGGCCGCGGCAACAATATTTGTGCCGCCCAGTTTGATCGCTGGTCACATTCATGTGCTTTCTAAACAACGACATCCTCGCGGCCAAGCCGCCGAAATCTAATTTCTGCTAATATTCCCATGGCACACTTGAAATTTACCATCAGGTCCATACAGTCATATACATAGAAAATTATAATATGAGAAGTTAACGGGGTTCATAAGTGTCCAAGGGCTGTTGGGACTCCTCGTTCTCACGTCACTCGCATGACGAAGTTAAGCTGTTATGATCCCTGAGGCCAGGGGAGGGGTGACGTGCACTGTGAGTGATGTCTTTGAGCCAAGTACGTGGAGTACACATCATTGACCATCTGGGGTCGGCTTTGGCCACGGGAGACAGAACGCCTGTGTCAACGCTTTATGGCAATAAAGCGCTGGATTCGCTAGCCATATGGCCACAGCCCTCGCTGGCGTAGGCCGTTAGAGAAGATTTCTGGTGTTCACTTGAAAGACCTCTTTGACACCGACTCGGTGATTCATATCGACTAGATGCGCGAGAACAGAACTCGAAGTCGATCTGCCCTCACCGCTGTCTTGCTAGGCCGCTATGTCCTCACGTACCCTTTTTTCCAGGCGCCTTATTGTACGGAAAATGTTGCCCGCTCCACAGAAGCATGCGGATCCGTAAATCACACCGAAATGACCTGCAACGGTAGTCGATCTTCAATGCCCAAGCTTAGGAGCGGAGCAATTTTCACTTTAGAACGAAGTCACATTCGTCCAAATAATATAGTCAAACATCGTGCATTTCGATGCAACTGATGTTCTTCAAAATATTTAGGCCGGTCCGTTAATTTGGCCGCAATGACCGAAAAACTCGATCGATTTTGAGGTTGGACCTCGTTCTGTTTCAAGGCCAGTGATACTGCAACAACGTTGGAAACCCCCCTATCTTTTACTAGAGATGTATTTAAGAATTCTTTTGTACATTTCATGAGTCAAGTAACCCACAACATTGCAATAGCTGGCTAACCTCATGGATGATCGCAGCGGAAAGTTGAGTGGATATTTTGTCGTACATTTAGTGTTGTTGTTCATGTTCGTTTAATTAGTTTGAAGCACGAGGAGCAACTTACTAAAAAATCACTTTAACTATGTTTTATAAAAATAAAACAGATCGTATTTGCACAAAATCCAACTTTTCTTGATATATAAGTAATTTTATACGGTATACGTAGTTTGCTATAAACGAACATTAGCACAAACGAGACATCTTTGAAAGTAATTTGTTGTGGAAACGGAAAATGGGTTTTTGCATCTATAAGAATCCGATGAATGGGGGCTAGTAGAATTTGCAAAGTTTTCAAGAAAAGAAGGACGAATTTAGTTTTCAGAATTCAGTTTTGGAAATGTTTCGAGATCTATCCAATAAAAATCGGTACTACACTTGTTAAACAGTTATTTATTTTACCACACCGAGAAGTACTAGGCGCAAACAAATACATTGTATTATGTTAAATTTCATTACATTACTATTGTGTTATTATATACTATTATATTGTGGTATTATGTATTAAATTATATGATATATTATATATTACATTATATTAAGTAACCGCGACATGCTGTCACCTTTCTCTGTCACGCTATGCGGTAAAGACATATTGAAAATTCTTATTTGCAGTCGACTGCGAACGAATACAGAAATTAGCAGCGGAAGGGTTGCCGCTTGGGTCATTGGTGTACCCGAAAATACGCAGGGCGGGCCAAAACGGTCCGCAAGTAGGCAGGACGATGATTGTATTCGCCGTACACTAGGAAATATCATTATGTACCTTTGAGACCGTTCATAGAAACATCAGCAGATGTACTCTTAAAGCGTTATCAGGGAAACGATGCAGGTTATAGTCAAGCCACTTTTAGGCAGGCAAATTTTTAAAGAACATTTTTATTTACTAAGAGCTACTTCGGTCTCAGGTCCTCAGTCTGGAAGGGCATTCACTTCTGCGATAAGGTCTTATCTTTAGATAAACCCACAAAGTCCATTCAGATGTTAGTACACAGAGGGACTTTCTAAGAGAGCACACTGCGCCGACGGCAACGTCCAGGATGCGTCGATGGCTATCGAATTCGGAGAGCGGCCAGTAAGGCAATGGACTACAGACACCATAAACAGCGAGGTGTTCGTTGGCCTTGTGAACGATGCTTTCAGTTGCGTCATACGTCAACGCCGAAAGGATACCTCAATTTCGTACGATAATGCTCCTGTCCATCAGTCTAAAGGCGGAACTGAAACTGCGATCTAACATTTAAGACAACAACCAACCTCTCAGAATGCGGTCCACAATCGACTAATATTCCTGTCTACAGCCCGGATCTCGGCCTACTGAAATTTTTTTGCATTTATGAAAAAGTGGAATAAGGCGAAGATGAATTTTCCAGTAAAAAAGGCCTGGTGTTGTGTTAGGTAGTTCACTGGAAATCCACTACAGGCAACTTGGCAATAACCGATCAGATTACGGAGCCCGCGCGTATCTGATCTTCAGCGATAAAGAATGCCAGGTGGCGAGGCACTGATGGACTTCGGTTCGATGAAGTGCGTGTGACCCATCTGCTAGACACCGTCTGTTGACCATCTGCGTCGAATGCGTGGTGCGCATTTGGGACTGGGGTTATGACTAGCTGAATGAAGGCAAAGCAAGTGCAGAATGGTTTTGTCTAAATCTATCCTTAATTCTCTTTATTATCTCCCATTAATGTTTAAATATTCAAAAGAAGCTGGACTAAGGACAAATATAACAGTGCATAACAGAGGGAAGCGCGCAGAATTGAGATGATACCGGGAAAAGGACGAATAAATTAGACTAATACTCGGCAATTTGTACTCGCGGTTGTACTACACTGGCAAGTATAACGGACCTAAAAACGACCAAGGTACAGTAGTGATGATATCTGACGATATATCGGAAATTTTGAAATGTGTTTTCATTTCAAAAGGATTACGTAAGTGGGGTTGTAATAGTAATTAACTTGCACCATTATCCTAAGATGTTTCAGGATACCGGCTTTTGAACGGGTTTCTTTACGGCGGCCTCACGAATTACGTTACGTAAAAACGACTACTTAATGAATACAAATTTTTCCTGTTGATTTTTGACGCTCTCATTAATTCAAATTTACTTTGTAAAAGTATGGATAAAGTATCGTTCTTTAAATTAATTTGCTGGCAAATTGCATTTTCTTTAAATTTTCTACAGGAAGAAAACGTTTTAAGTTCCAGTTTAATCTTTTACCCTATCTGCTATTAGATTTGTATTCAGGTCTCCAAACTAAAATTTACACACTCTCGATGCAAGAAAAACCATCATTCTTTAGATGCCAGTATGAAGACGACATATAGAGCACAAACAATTTTGCAATAGATGTGGACCTTGTCGTCCATTTATAAGTAGCACTAAAACGTGCTGATGCATGGGTGGTCATTCCACGATCTTAAAAAACTCACGGTTAGAAACTTGGAACCGAATAATAAACTTTATTCAGACATAAAATTCAAAGAAGACCTTATTTTGCTATCAAATGAACGCAAGAAAACTGTTTTTGGGCATGTTTTCTATAAGGCGTATTTGAATTTATAAGGGCACGAAAAGAAAATATGAAAAAACTCATGTTAGATATGTAAGCACTTTTTACAATGTGGTTCATGCGAACGGCCGGAAAGAAGACCGTTTAAAAGCTGGAAAACTGACATGATTGAAATATTTGGGATTATGTCGCAGGATAAGTACTGCTACAACCCTACTTAGGTAACATTTTTGAATTCAGAACATATCCCAGAATTTCAGCCGAAACCTTTTGGAAGCACACCCACTGTATCCATGGTGGTTTCGTCAGTGTAGATATTGAACGCAAAGACAGACTCCTTCCGCATCACTACTTTATAGCTACTGACTATCTACGGCAGCGCGTGGTTGAACCTGCTGGTATAGTGCAATTAAATTTTGCATCCGCAAAGTCGAGGAAGGCCAGCTGTAAAAAATATCGCGTTTTCCCAGGGAAACAACGAGCGGCTTCAGTTTTACGAACACATTTGTGACACTGCTAAATCTGTCAGACATATAAACGGCCAATTGAGCTATGGTGGTTTTGTCTATGTAGATGTCCGACACACAGACAAGCTTATATAATCCCATTACCGGTTGCCATATGATTGTCTACGAAGGCTCAATATTTGATCTTTCGGAAATTGAAAAATCGAGCCTTGCGCTCGTGAAATTGGGCCAGGTCAGACGAGAAACATCGCATTCTTACAAACATACAAAGTGCGTCTTAAGTTTTACAAAGTCTCATATACCGGTTGGTGGTATTTTCTGCCATCAAGTTTGATTACTGAGATCCGCTGAGAAATTTTGCGCCACAGAGCGCAATGCCAATTTTGGCAGAAGAATAGGCCGGCTAATCGCGTAAACAAATGTGTATTGTGCATCTGCGAGGAACTGTCAATTTTTACCATCACGCCTTGCAATAAAAAAATTAGCTGAGATGCCCTCGCGTGTGTCTTTAGTGAGCATATTCGTGAGATCACTCTGTGAGGGAACAGTCAGTTGTGGATGCGCGACTTGCGATAAGCCGGGCAAACCAGAATGACTGAAAAAGAATAACGAAATTCCTGACTGATGTTTCATCTGGGCTTTATGTATGCATTTTGTCTCAGTAAACGCAGAACCACGTGTCGTGTTATAAGAAGGGAACCGGGGAGAGAAAATTTTCCATTTGTTTACTGAACTTTATTGAGAAAGAGCATAAACTTCCTATCTTATGTTTCACTATGCCAGTGGAAGTGACCTCGATGGTCATATGCAGGACGTATTTCTCGACGAAACAGAGTGCGTTGATTACAATCATCAAGATCTGCCGACGCCTGATGGTTTAGATGGCCATTTGTAACGACGCGGAACCTTTTCTGATGCTTTGTTTGTACCTTTTTCCTCTCTTTTCAGTAAACGCCCCGGTGGACCACGCTGATGCGAAACCAGACAAACCGGATGTTTGAACGGGTCTAGGACTTTTGCTCGGGGCTTGTAAAAAAGCGATTACCACTAAACACGTGTCTCTTTCTTGTTATCTCTCGCTCTGTTTCTAAGCCTGATGTCTGTTTGCGGTTGTTGACTCCGACTGATCGCTAATTTTACGCTTAAATGTTCCTCCCCCTAGCATTCTGCTTAACGTTACAATAAGCAGCCAGATCTGGATCCGAAATAGGGGCTGGGTCATAACACCCGGAAGTACGCAAATAAATCTTAAGACAGTCGCTCGCTGATCAGGCCACGGAACGTCCTGCTACACCAAGATCCTTCGTAGGTAGTCGGACAGCAGGATTGGGGGTTGCCAAAGCGACAAGACACTGTTATGGACGTTTCCGGTTTACCGACTGTCGTCAGCAAGCCGTGCCTGGGATTCGAACTCGGATCTTTCGGCCATTCGGTGCTAGGTTTAACATTCGGTCACTGTGTCAGGGGTCCGCTATTCTGTCGGTTGTAGCCGGGTTCTCATGGGTAAGGCTATCGGACATGCTAGTCCCGGTACGTCTTGAAGCCAGATGTACAACCCTCGTGGACAGTCCTTCAATGAAGTTCCTAGCAGACAGCGTACTAATAAGGCTTCTGTGCAAATTAATTTTAAAAGTGTGGCCTTCCGGAAATGTACTCGTTGCATAAAAGTTAGTAAAAGAGGGTTGAACTACTCTGTAATTGAGTATTTTTGCAATGTGCGCGACCAGGCGTGAATGATACATGAAGGTGGGGGAAAGGGAGGAGGTCCCTACGCTTGCTGTTTGTCAGCAGACGGAAGAACTACGATAAGCAGCTCGCGACCGACATGGTTGTCAACATGTCACTGGCGCAACTGAGCCACTCATGCCAGTCACATGATTAAATCGCGTCGTCTGGTGGGGCCTCGTAGCTCAGATGGTTAGGGCGTCGGCTGTACTAAAGCCTCCTCTTGCTGTTGTAGATTCGAATCCCACAGAGGCACCGGATTTTCCACAGTTGGGTTAAAGTGAATTTTGCTGTAATCATTGAGCATTTTTGCTTCTGTTTCAAAGGTTCATCCTATTTCACGCAAAGCAGAGGACTGCAGTAGGACGCTTGAAAAGGATAAAGGGATCCGTTTCCATCGCATTGCACGAGCTAAGAATAAGCTTCCCAGCTGTTACTTTGAGTAATGGCTACACACATCCTACCCTTTCATTCTGAAACCATCAGGTTTTAATGATAAAATGAAGTCGATGCAAAAATCAACTCGGTACAGCACTCCTACCTTCACGTGCCGGCCACTAACTAATTGCTTAGTCTGCATTAACCAGAATCCAGTCCTTCAGGTATCGCCCTGGTGCGTGTTAATGCAAGATTACGCCGGACAGCAGCCATTACGGTCGACTAGCTACAAACAGCGCTCTCCGCCCCCTGCTATATTCCCACATCACGCCTGAGTTATAAAACGAACTTTAGTCGATTTCTCTAATTACTGGTATGCCTGACTAAACTCCGTTCCCTTATAAATCTGCTGGCCTGACGAGAACTGATCAAAATCAAACGTATGCTCACCAACGGTCTTCTGAATATGAGCGTGGGAATTATGCAGAAAGCGTGTTGTCGCAAAGAATTGGTATATGTGCTATTTTATTTATGAAAAATCTGATAATCTTGGAGAGAACTCAAACATTTATACGCGGGGATTGGGTGTTAATAATTACCGAAGGCCGAATTAGCATATTCAGGCATGTTTTGGTAGTAGATGATGAGAAGAAACAACCGTCGTCCAGTAAAAACTAGAATTTTTAGTTTGCGTATAGCAGGCGAGGAAATATGCGACTGAGCACACTATTTTCAGAAGAGAACAGGAACTGTTTCTGCTTAAAAAATCTACCTTTGTAAATCTGCTTGTTTTTGGATCCCAAAACACTGCAATGACACCAAACAGTAAATATTTCCTCTTTAATACACCCGTTATTTATTGGCGGAAAGAAAAAGAATAAGAGCATTGGAAATGAATTTCCATTCCTAGGGCAGGTTAGCTTTTGAGAATATGACCCAATGCCCTCGCAGACCAAAGTTGAAGCTGTTTTGTAATTCAGAAGTAAAACGGACACCGCATTAGTAATTAAAGAACTTATTTAATTGAAACATGGACAGTCTGTAGGGGCAGTCGGACCCCAGAATGAGGGGTTAAACCAGGCAAAGATAATAAAAACCGTTTTCTATTAACGAGGGGCAGAAGTTTGTAGTTTGTGACAAAGAGTTCCGACACTGGTAGGGGGGCGCTCACCGATCGTTCCTGCGGAACTCACTCATTCCGTTGTGCCTTATAGGCTCTCTCTCGAGCCCAACCAGCAGCCTCACAGCGGCGCATAATATATAGGCAGAATGGCTCGTGGCCCAATGGCTAGAGGCGTGGACTTCTAAATAACAGGTCGCGAGTTCGAGCTTCGGGTGTTGCACACTTCGGCGTTGGGTATGGCTGGCTGACGACGGCTAATAAGCCAGAAATGGCCATTCCAGTCTCCCTTGTCTTTGTCGATAATGCCAGTTCCGACACTTTTCAGGCAAGCATATGAACGAACAAAATTGTCTAATTGGTCTTCGAAGTTGAATTTCAAACAGGATAAGAAAGGGGTCTCTTATCTGAAAACCATTGTAAAAAGGCACTCAAATGTAGAGAATTAGTTAAAAAGCTGTTTTATTTGAAGGACACACAATTGACGAAAAAGCTTAGTATGTACATGAGTCTGTGAAGATTGCCTAGACTGTCGTCTGGGCCTTAGAAATTGTGTACGTCTGTTACGCCATGATTCAGCAAACAGAGAGCAGTTCTCTGGCACCTGATTCCTTGCCGGTAGATGCGCTTGCGTACTCACTGGGTATGCAGGTCGTGCGGATAGCTGGTCGATCATCCTCGTCTTGCTGAACCGCTGTTGTTGGTTGTTGATCATTTGTTGTGTGGACTACGGAGTGTGAAGTAGAGCGCAAAGGTGAGGGTCTGGCCATGCCAGCCACCTACGCCCTCTTCCGGTCTTCTTGACTCCGTCTTGACACCCGGCTCAGGTGGGGTAGGGGGAGTGAGTACGGTAGATACTGTACAGGCTTACTGTCCCTGAAAACTAGTTCACGCGCAAGTCACCTTCCCTGCTCTCACCCCGCCGTACAACACCCGGTGGGCATAATCGAGACTGACGGTCGAAAGAGTGGGTCATTCATTTTCTCTGAAAAAGTAATTTCTCAATCTCCTCATAGGCAAGTGCGATAACATACAGTAGGTGGACTAACTCATGAAATGTCAACCGAAATTACGAAAGGCATTTTTATTCGAAAAGATTAATCAATTAGGGTTGTAAAACCAATCATCATATAAAATAATTTTATAATAATTCAGTTACCGCAGGATTCCGGCTTTCGAATGGAATTTCTTCCGGCTGCATGCAGAAACCACGCACTGTAAAAAATGACTACTTTGGTAACATGCATTTTTTCCTTGATTTTTGATGTCCTTAATGATCCAGCTATATTTCTTGGAAAACATGCATAAAAATATTCATTCTTATTTTGATTCGGTAGAAAATTACGTCTTCTTTCAATTTTATACTCAAAGCAAGGCTTTAATGCGGTTTTAAAAAGGTTTTTAATTCCCGAATAATTTTGGACTCGATCTATAGGGTTTTCAAACTACAAGCCGCATATTTTTCGCATACGGAAAACCGTAAATTTCTCTACGGTATTCAGAGGAGATCATATGGGGTTCATAGAATTTAGAAGTGGATTCGAGCCATATTGTTGACTTTGAAAGCAACACTAGTAAGTGCAGAGACATTATGTTTTATGAAAGTCCACTTCATGGTATTAAAAAATCTTACAATTAGAAACTTTTTAAAAACAAAACTGCACCCTTCCTCGGAGTATAAAGTTAAAAAAGACGTAATTACCTACCAAATGAGTAAAGGAATGAATATTGTTCTATATGTTTTACATGACGTATAAATGAATCTTTAAAGACATCGAAAATCAATGTGAAAAATGCATGCTAATTAACTAGCGATTTTTACAGAGTATAGCTTTTGCATGCTGCCTGAAAGAAATTTGCTCAAAAGCCGGCATGCTGAGGTAAATAAAATGTTATAGAATTATGCTACTTGATGTTTAGTTCCCAACCTCTACTTAAGTAATATTTTCGGAATAAAAACGCATTCCGAAATTTCGGTTGGCAACTGTATTTTTATATATATACAGTGAGTGACCGATCTCATGAAATGTTGGCTGAAATTGTCAAATGCGTTTTCGATTAGGAAGGATTACTTGGTCGCGGTTGTAATACTGATTATCTGGCGGCATACTTTTATAACATTTTGGACTTGGCAGGATGTCGGCTTTTGAATGCACTTCTTTTTAATCTCCTATAGAGAGCGTACTTGGTAAAAAATGACTACTTAATTAGCATGCATTTTTCCCATTGATTTTCGATGGTCTTGGAAATTCTAATATATTTTATAGAAACCATGAACAAAAATATGCTTTGTTTTAGTCAATCGATACAGAATCACGTCTTCTTTATATTCTATACTTAAGGAAGGAGTATAATTAGGTTTTAAAAAAGTTTCTTATTATGAGACTTTTTAAGACCGCGAAATGTCCATTCACATAGCATCGTACCTGGCCGTTTACCACTGCTCCTCATGAAATGTACAACATGGCCCGCATCCATTGCACAATTTTATGGACCCTGTATGATATCTCTTTAATGACATATAAAAAAATATGGGATTTTCTTTACGCGGAACGCATGCACCTTGTAGAGGGAAATTACTAAGCGCTTATGCATAGAATATACAGGCTTCAAATTTTTTGGCAATTAGAAAACTTTTTTAAAAACCTAATTATACTTCTTCCTTAAGTATAAAATATAAAAAAGACGTGATTCTATATTGATTGACTAAAAGAAAGCATATTTTTGTTCATGGTTTCTATAAAATATATTAGAATTTCCAAGACCATCGAAAATCAATGGGAAAAATGCATGCTAATTAAGTAGTCATTTTTTACCAAGTACGCTCTCTATAGGAGATTAAAAAGAAGTGCATTTAAAAGCCGACATCCTGCCGAGTCCAAAATGTTATAAGCGTATGCCTTAAGCTAATCAGTATCACAACCGCGACCAGGTAATCCCTCCTAATCGAAAACGCATTTCAGAATTTCAGCCAACATTTCAGGAGATAGGTCACGCACTGTATGTGAACACAACAGTCCATGGAACTCGTAAATGATCCTCCGCAAAAGATCTGACGCCTGACCCGTTGCGAATAACAATTACCTACCCGAAAACGTGGACTTCCTGTGGAGCCCTAGTTGCAAATTTGGTTTCGTTCCCGAGTTACTGACCATCTTCAGAGATCCAATTTTCGGCTACTATACGAGTCACTTTTTCCCCCTGTAATAAGTGAACTCAGTCCTTGTTTGGTAGAGTTCCGCGACACAATCGCGGACAGGATAGACCATTCCACTCGAAGTGTTGTTAATGAGGAGAGTTATACAGATTGATGAATTCTGCTGAAAATGTGAACTGCTCCAGCTTCCAGATACTTGGCGTTCCCTTCTTTCACCAAGGGAGCGATTTTCATAGCCTGGGGCCCGAAGCTTAGGTCATTGCTTCCATAAAGTTGGCGGATGTTGCCCGTGGCGTTTTCTCTGACACGTCAGATGTCCCCAGTACCTCTGTCCAGCTTCGTCATAAAGCCCCAATTCCTTCCTCGGGAACGGGGAGACTTCAGACGAATGTTTGTGCACAATATCTCCAAGTTGCTCTACGTTTTTTACATACTTCTTTAATGCTTCACTTATGTCTTGCGCAATATTTCAGGCACAGCAAAAGTAAGAACACCTGCATACTAATACTGAATGATGTAAATTTTAATAGGGACCGGTTAGGCTAACTTGGTCTCAAGTGTTAGCGCAATATGAACATTACAAATAAATCAGAGATACTCAGTCTGAAATCGCAGCACAGCGAATGTGCCCACAGACGTCGTATTACAGGGCTGAAACCTGCAAGGTCCCTCAGAGTCGACAAAGGAAACTCAGCTTCCTTCAAAGAATACTGAAAGTCTAGTAGCGGGAATCAGTCCTTAATCTCCAGATTGTGAACCAAACTCGCATGCATAGCACCTTTGAGATGCCACTGGGATGACTGATGAGCTTCTACCGAAACCCTCGCAATCGAGGACGACAAAGACAACCCTCCAGAGACAACCATAGAGGCCTCAATCAGATGCCTCAGAACCAACCAGTAGATCTGAAATTGTCGTACACGGATGTCGGGCGTGGCAGAGAGTCGTAAAGAATGGATCCGCGACCTTTGAGGCAGTCAAATTCAGGAGGGCAGGGAGAAGCAGAGAGGGCGCAGGTCTAGAATACGAGGAAGGCAGCGGTATAGAGAAGGACCCCACTTAACTGTCAGTAGACTGTGGATCGTGTCATATGGGTTTTTATCTTGGCATACATTTACAGGCTGTTGCAGAAATTTCACTGCCAATAATGATTACTTCCCACGACCCCACACCTTAACTCAAAGCCCGTTATTTTGTGGAATTTACTTTTCGTTTATTGTTTACTTACTACTCTCATTTCAGCTGTCGTACAATAACGTAGGATAAGACTTTCGGCATAAATTTAGGCAATTTCTGTGCTTTCTTTCATCTTGTCAGCTTACTGTCTAGCGTGCTGCCCCACCCATAAAATTCCTATTACCACGATCCGTAGTCTGCTGACAGCTAAGTGGGGTCCTTCTCTATACCGTTTCCCTCCAGTGATTCAGGATTTAAATATAACGCATAGTTTAATATTGTGGGCGTTAGAAAGGGAGGACATTACTGGGCTATAGTTTTGCTGGTACCATTCGCGCAGGCGTGTTGAGGACCGTCGCGTTCGTACGGTCCATGGATGGCTATATTTATTTATATATATATTAAGGCAGAATGGGCTCGAGAGAGAGCCCTTAAGGCACAACGGAACGAGTGAGTTCCGTATGAACGATCGGTGAGTGCCCCCTAACATCATATTTATATTTATATTGTGTCGTTTCGAAACCTACACAACGGGTACTGACTACCTGACAGGTTTGATGTGTTGGGGAACCCAGTGCGAATTGAGCAATGTCCTAGTTCGGAGCACTCATTCTAGTCGTTAAAAAAGGGCCGCTCAGAAACGTTACAGGAAAGGCAGAAAGACACGGTGGTATGCAAAACGTTGTTTAAATAATAGGGTTGAGGAAAGTCTGGCCAGAATCAAGTTTATCACATGGCCTTGGGCTGTTACCACCGGTACACAGGTCGTTTCCCAGTAACGCAATGTCCTAGTTGCTATAATCAAGGTGTTTCGTGCTAAAACGGCCATGCGGAGTCTGTTTTTCTGACAGCCAAAGACATTTTTTGGGCAGGTGCGGTAGTATGAGCAAAAACAGCCTACAGATAGTCAAAGCATTTTTGCTGGCGATAATGTCGGCTGACGGGACAAGACGTTTCAAAATTTGGGATTAAACAGTCAGATGACGGATTTATGCTTCAGAGCTGACAAAAACATCCCTCAGGGAAGTGGAAGGGAAAGAACTGTGACCCAAAGCAAAAAGAATAGTCAGGCTCGACGACATATGTCAGAAATGACTTTCTGTCTCTGATTAATTGTCACTACAACCGTTTGAATTTCAGTTTGTCCA
This sequence comes from Spirometra erinaceieuropaei, assembly GCA_902702965.1. Classification (NCBI taxonomy): domain Eukaryota; kingdom Metazoa; phylum Platyhelminthes; class Cestoda; order Diphyllobothriidea; family Diphyllobothriidae; genus Spirometra; species Spirometra erinaceieuropaei. The sequence goes on from CACRXP010000111.1 coordinate 833,917, forward strand.
AGACATTGACTGCTCAGCTGCCAAAACGGTCGCAGTAGACACAAACAAACGTAAGATAAGGAAAGCCATTTTAGATTATCTGGATTTATCGGATCCGGAATCCGCGCGATAAGAGAAAGGAGAGAAAGAGAGGGGTGAGAAAGGGCTGCAGTTGTTAGGCCATCGCACAGTTCCCTCGACTGACAGGTTTGTTGGAGTCGCGAGTCGATGGGGGATTAAGAGTCGAGGCTCCTAATTTCGAGGGATAATGACTTCTTCGGCCAGATTTGAGCATCTGCTCGCCAAGATGTCGTTTCCACCCCATCCCGCCGTAGTACTGCAACTCGAGGCAAGGCAATTACCTTCAGAGAGAGACTGGGTGCTCCAAAATCGTAGGAGAAGATTGTGTTAGAACGAGACAGGAACGTAGGGGAGGGGGGAAGTGCAAGAACAGGCCCTGAAGCACAAATCGCCGTTTAAAAACGACAAACTGGGATTAACGACTACCGTCAGAGAAGGTGATGCAGGAAACGGTGCAGGCGGCATTGCATGAATCCTTCAGTAGCAGAGCTACAGACATCCTAGTCAATATGACTGTAGTTGTGTGGGCTCACGAATGGGACGCAGAAGTTCAATCGTCAGCGCATATAGTCACTTCTTATGGAAAGAGGCGGTGAGAAGTTCCCTGGTGGATGAGAAATGGCGTGTTGAGGAGGTGGAGACCTACAGAGCTCGCTCGGTCAGCATGGCGAGACAAGAACCCAGCGCGGATCAAATCCCGCGAAAGCCTCGACGCGGGAATTTAACTCGTAGAGTTCAGTGGCGGTATTAGGAACCGATCGGCGAAAGATATGAGTTAGAGATTGATATGTACAGGGATTTACGGCCTTCCAAAAGTGTCCGAATGAAGCGCCGCTCTCCAGCCCATCGTACCACATAAAGGCCTTTTGTAATTTTGGATTGTTGGATACAGGGCGTGACCGATCTCAATAAATTTTGGCCGAAATTCTGAAGTGCGTTTTCGACTAGGAAGAACTACTTACAGTAGGTGGGCTAACTCATGAAATGTCAACTGAAATTCTGAAGTGCGTTTCCAACTTGAAAAAATTAATTAAGTAGGGTTGTAAAACTATTCATATTACAGTAAAATTCTATAATAATTCGATTACCACAGGATAACTGCTTTCGAAAAAACTTCCTATCGGCTGCATGCAGAAACTGTGCTCTGGAAAAAGTGACTACTTAATTAGCATGCATTTTTCTCATTGATTTTTGATGCTTCTAAACATGTCATTATATTTCATGGAAAACATGCATAAAAATATTTATTCTTCCACTCATTCGGTAGGCAATTACGTCTGCTTTCAATTTCATACTCGGTACAATTCGGTTTTAAAAATATTTCTAATTGTGGGATATTTTATTACCGTGAAATGGCCTTTCATAAAATGTCATGTCTCTGCATTTACCAATGTGGCTTGTAAATTTTACAATATGGTTCAAATCCACCGTTAGATTTTTTGAACCCCATATGCTCTTTCCTTACTATCGTAGATACGTGTGTGGTTTTCCGTACGCGGAAAAAATACGGTTTGTAGTTATGAAACCCTTAACGCAAGTGCAACGGCACGTCGAGATCAAATTGATTCGGGAATTAAAAAAGTTTTTAAAAATCAAATCTTGCCCTTTCTTTGAGTTCAAAAGAGAAAAAAGACGTCATTTTCTACTAAATGAGTAAAAGAATGAGTATTTTATCCTTGTTTTCTAGGAAATATAATTGCAGTTTTAAGGGCATCGAAAATCAATGAAAAAATGCATGCTACCTAAGTAGTTATTTTTACAAAGTGTAATTTTTGCATGCAGGCGGAAAAAAGTTCGTTCGAAATCGCGAATCCTGCGGTAACCGAATGATTATAGAATTATGCTGAATAATGATTAGTTTTACAGCCCTATTTAATTAGTCAAGTCGAAAGTGAACTTCAGAATTTCAGTTGGCATTTTACGAGTTAGCCCGCCTACCGTAGGTGGGCTTTTAGAACTGATTATCATAGGGCGCTGTCCTATGATGTTTCGGATTTACCCTGATGTTGGCTTTTAAATGTACTTCTATCTGATCTCTCGCAGAAAACCCACTCGTGGAAAAATGACTACTTAATTATCATTCTTTTTTCAAACTGATTTTCGATGGTCTGATAAATTCAAATATATTTTTTAGAAGACATACACAAAATATGTTTTCTTTTACTTGTTTGTTAAAAAACCACATTTTTATACTCCTTCCCTCAGAAGGGTTTTCTTTCGGTTTTACAAACGTTTCTAGTTATGAAGTTTTAAGACGGTGCGGTGTCCATATATACAGCATCTTACCTGTCCGTTTATAAATGTGAAGTGTAAAACACAGCAAAATTTTTGAACTCTACAGCATCTTCGCTGAGGCATATAATTCTCCTTATGCGGAAATCATGCAGCTTAAAGACTGGAATCGCTAACCGCTAATGCAACGGCTTAAAATTATTCGGGAATTGGGCAACTTTTTCAAAGCCTAAATATACACTTTTTCGGACATATCATGTGAAGATAATGCCCTTTGCTTCCAAACGAGTAGACGAAAGCACATTTTTGACATGTCTTCCATAAAATATATTTGAATCTATAAGACCATCGAACATCAATTTGAAAAATACATGATAGTTACGTAGTCATTTTTTGCCGAGTGGGTTCTCTGTGGGAGGTCAGAAAGAAGTGCATTTAAAAGGCAACATCATGGTAAGTCTAAAATATTATAGGATTATGATATGTGATAATTAATCTTACGACGTCACCTAAATAATCCTTCTTTGTGGAAAACGCAGTTTAGAATTTTGGCCAATATTTCATGAGATCGGTCACGAAATGTAGTTTTCTCGAGGTCTTATAAAAATTCAAGGTTTCAGTTCTGATACAGCACTTTCGGCTCCTCAACTCGGTTTCTGGAAAAACATAAATATTTGCGACTGCTGTCTCTCAGGGTAACAGTAATTTTTACTGTTAATTTTTTAAAGATCTATCAGTTCGAGCATCCGGGGACTCCTGGGGAACGCATTAAAAAAACTAACAAGGCAACAGTCATTTCCAAATTTCCGATCACCGAGGAAGTAGGAGGTATACTTGAATGCTTTGTTGATTTCCGACTTCAAAACCAAAGAAACAGAAATTCTTAGAACGATGCTTCACTGGCCCTAGAAACACCTCGGGGAACGGTGAGGACAGTCTGGATCTGGCCGGCTTCATCTCACAGTCACCAGGTCTTAGAGCACGTGAGCTGGATGCGCAACATCTTACGCAATTTAGTCAGACAAGAAAGTGGCTAATCAGTCAACAAAGTCAGGAAGGTAATCTCACACCGTAAATCATTTCTCATTTGTGAACTATGATCGCATACACAGCCTTTTTCAGCGAGTTGATTGACGGGTGAGAATGCCCAGCACAGCTTGTAAACAGTGATCGAGTTATTTTCGTCAGAGTCTGTTTATACCGCTGTCGCTTTCTATTCTGTAACCGTTTCATCTGTTGCCGTCGCGGATACAATGCTCTAACAACCAGATTATCCAGGATAGCGGCAAGCAAGTCGTATGCACTGAACTTTGTTAGCGATCAGCAAATCCTCCATCCGATTCTGGACGACTACCTTTATTCTGGGGAGCAGATGGGACTGTAAGTGTCGGTCGCACTCTCTCTTCCAACAGTAGTTACCTATCAGTGGCAAAGCAGATTAACTTTACACTGGGCGGCCCAAATGTAATCGAACCCTTATTCATTGATATTTTGACAGATTTTGAATAATTCATATTGACCGGCGGGGCCTCGTAGCTCAGGTGGTTAGAGCGTTGGCTGCGCTAAAGCCTTCCCCTTACTGCGTGGGTTCGAATCCCAACGAGGCGCCGAGTTTTTCACAGTTGGTTCGATATGAATGAACAAACCCTAATTATTAAGAAAATTCAAAAGTAAGCGGAACAAAATCTTATTACATAAAGTTGCAATAAACTGCCAATAGAAGCGAAAAGGCCAGTTCCAGGAAACGGTTGAGAAGGAGAAAATACGATCAACGGAACAAGACGTCTATTGGCCTGACGTTTCGGATTCTCGCTTGAGTACATAGTCTGAGATAATCACACATTAGAGTGATGGAGGCACAAAACGACAGTTATAGTACGTAGTTGCCGTGGGACCATATGCATACTGTAATTAACAGCCTCAGCGATCCTCGCAAGGGGTCGTAATTGATGCGATGATGGCTTGTCTGTCCGCGTTCGAGTTATTAATGGTGCGATTTCATCCTCCATGTTGAATGTCGGCATGTTGATTACTCTGCGGAGCATGTAACAGCAGTAAGGTGGGAAGATGCTTGTTCTCAGATGGCGGCTTGTTCCACGGAATCCGGCCATATTTACAAGTTTCAAGGGGCCGAAATCCTCGCAAGAAGTGACGATCGCGGGAACCGCGAGCTGCTCGAATTATGGTTCTCAGGCTCGCAATCTATCAATAAGCTCTATGACCACCGTAACCGTATTTTGTGTTGAGGCATTCCCTAGGGAGGAGAACCAGTAACATGAGAAGGGCGCGAGGGAGAAGCCAGTCTCCTGTCCTTATAATGCTCTATTTCAGATCATTCAGATTCCTCGGTTTTTCGCTGAATACAGTAAGTGGGCTAACTCATGAAATTTCAACATAAATTCTGAAATGCGTTTCCGTTTCAAAAAGATTAATTAAGTAGGGTTGTAAAACCAATCATCGTGCAGCATAACTTTATAATAGTTCAGTTACCCCAGGACGCCGGGTTTTGGAAAAAAATTCTTTGTGGCTACATCCAAAAACCATACTCCGTAAAAAATGATTACATAATTAGCATGCATTCTTTTCACTGATTTTCAATGCTCTTAAATAGTAAATTATATTTCATAGAGAATATGCATAAAAATATTCATTCTTTTGCTCATTCGGTAGCAAATCAGGTTCTTTTTTATTTTGCATTTGAAGAAAGGGTACATTTTGGTTTTATACACATTTTCCGATTCCCAATTTATTTTGAACCCAACCTGCCATTACACTTGCATCCAGGGTTTCCAACCTACAAGCCGTATAATTTCCGCATGCGATAAACCATACGTTTCTCTACGGTACTAAAGAGGGGCCATATGGGGTTAATTTAATTAATCAGTGGATTCGAGCCACATTGTTAACTTTACAAGCCACATTGGTAAATGCAGATGCATGAAGTTTTATGAAAGGCTATTTCACTGTATTAAAACATCTCACAATTAGAAACTTTTTAAAAACCGAATAATCTTCTTGCCTCGAGCGTAAAATTAAAAGAAGACGCAATTTTCTACCGAATGAGTAAAAGATTGCATATTTTTTATACATGTTTTCCATAAAACATAATTGAGTGTTTAAGGGCATCTAAAATCAATGAAAAAATGCATGCCACTTAAGTAGTCATTATTTTCGGAGTATGGTTTTTAGATGCAGCCGAAAAGAATTTGTTCGATAGCCGGCCTCCTGAGGTTACTGAAATGTTATAGAATTATGCTGCACGATGACTAGTTTACTACCCTACTTAATTAATCGTTTTGAAACGGAAACGCATTTCGGAGTTGCTGTTGAGATTTCATGAGTCAGCCCACTTACTCTACCTAATATTTGAGCATTCCTCGGAGAAGTAAACCTGGAGAACTGAGGTCTGAGATTCTTACAGATCATTCCATGGCACCACGGCATCCTATACATTACCAATAAAATTTTCTTCAAGCCCCTTTTAGACAGAGGGACCATAATGGGCACGGGTGCTATCCTGCTGAAAGCACAGTCGTTGACACATTATAGGTCGCAACTTTTCGTTTCAAATTCTTAGTTATGACTTGGTCGTCACTGTATTTGAAAAGTAAAATTGGAAAACACGTGTCTTCGGTAATTCTTTGTCAGGTCAATACAGTTACATGGCGGAATGAAAATATGCAAAATTGACAGTGTTTATAGGTGTCCCAAGGGCAATTAAGTCGTTAACACTTATCTTCTCCACGCCGCCCACGTGGCGAGGTCGGCGAGTTTTGGTCCTGGGAGCTAGGAGAGGGGGTAAAAGAGTATTCGAGTGATGTTCTTGGATTGAGTACACGGAGTACTCATCACCGTAATTAGGGATTTGAGGCGGCATGTCGTCATTACTTGAGGCTGGCGTTGGCCACGGTAGAGAGAGCACTTCTGACAGCGTTTTCTGACAGCATAGCACTGGATTCGTTAGCCGTATAGCTACTGCCTCGGCCGTTACCAACACCCGTTGGCTGGGACCTTTAGAGAGGCTTGTTGATGTCCGGCAGACAATCGGAAAAGCTTCCTTGGTATTCACTCGGTGATTCGTATCGATTAAATGTGTGAGAATAGAACTCGAAGTCGACCGGGTCTCACCTCTGTCTAGCCAGGCGGGCATATGTTCACGCACCCTCTTTTCCAGGCGTCTCATTGTGCGGCCGATGTATCCTGCTCCACAGGAGCAACTGAATGAATAAATGCACATTGATGTGGCCTCCAACGGTAGTCTGTCTTTACTCCCCAAACGTAGAAGGGGAGAGTTTGTGAAACATACGCGTAACGTCGTCGCGGAGAATGCTCTTGTCGCTGTATTATCAAAGGGAAGCGGACCAATTTATCCTGTACTGAAAATTCCACCCTAAAAATGACACCTGGTGAATTAGGCTCCGGTTTTAATAATTCATGCAGATTTAAATCTGACCAATAGATACACTAATGTCGATTCACCCGTCGATGTAATTTGCAACAGGCCTCATCCTGCCAAATAATGCGGTCCAAAAGTCAGGATAATCTACGCTCCAACATCCTCAGAACACTGGCCCGAGAAATAATAATCTTTAGCGGCCTGAGCATGTTCTTTAATTTTTAAAGTTCGTCATGTGTACGGCAATGTCACAGCTGAGAGGATGCGATGATAAATTTAAAGTTGGCTAAAATGAGGACAAGGTCATGCACGTTGAAAGTGATATAAACAAGGTCTACTGACGATTCGTGGGTAAGCTTTACACTGTGATCACTTGCTTTAGCCTTATGCAATAACATTTTGTTCCATTTTTTGCATAACTTTTGATAGTAATCAGGGTTTGGTTGCATCTGGGCCACCCTCTGAAGATATGAACATGGGCGCAGTGGCTAATTCTATCTTCCGGTTGCCATCAAGTCTAGAAATGTTTCGCCCCTGTGTGACCGAAGTGGGTTTTTATATACTATCAGGGGGAAGTGTTGTGAGGGGGTCTGGACTGCGCATTTCTATTGCAGACTTTCGTAGCCGCAAGTTTATGCTGGGCTCTAAATGGTGGCTTGCCGGTTGCAATGCGATGTTTAACTATCGCGGACGAGGGTTTCAACCGTGTACTCTTCAGCATGGTGACTTAATAGCAGAGTAATTCGTCCAAGAGACAGTGCTTGCCCCAATCACGGGTTAATTTAGGAGAAGCAAAGAGTTTTATTGGTTTTTAGAGGGCAGGTTAGTAGATATGAGGGATTTTATGCCCTAAAGTGCAGTAACAACGCACACAGTCAATCCTTCGTTTACATGGGGCCCAATTATTGTGCCTTTTAGAATGTCGGTTTATCAACAAATGTTACGACATTCCCACTCCATAGTCCGTGCTGGGACATAGTCTGGCTAAAGTAATTAACCACTCGTGGAGCGCGCAGGCCGGTGGGCCAGATGGCCGAGCGAGCGTCACGTAAACATCCAACACGGGTGATGAGATTTCAGCAATTAACAACTTGCATGCCGGACCTCAGGCAATAAGCGTACCAGCGGACAAGAATTCCTGATGAAGAGGAGAGCGGTTATTTACCATAGGTATGCGGTAGCACAGCAACTGCATCCTATAAATACTGCAGCTTCCTGTACACGAATCACCCGTTGCTGCCACTGTCTCTGATAATGGGCTCAAGTGCGAATCAGGCCAATAAAGTCCTTGTTCCGGAGATCGCCTCTTTTTATTAACTAATTCCTGGAACTCGCATCTTCACTTGTTTGTCATATTTCAGAGGTGTTTTGACAGATTTCAAATAATTCACTTTGACCCGACTGTGAAAACTCGGTGCTTTGGCGGTATTCGAACCCACGACAGGAAGGGGAGGCTTTAGTACAGCCAGCGCTCTAACCATCTGAAATGGGGGGCTCCACCGGACGACGCGAGTTTAATCACATTTGGGTCAAAGTAAATGTCATATTTTTGTCGCAGAAATGACCCCTACCAAATTTTATTTTCAATTCTGAACTTATGGACCACTACTTTTCTTACGTTCTAGCTTCTGTACATACGTCATTTAGAAATGGAACGCGAGAAACACTTACAGTTTCAGCAAAATATCAGCATTTATATGGCCATTCTGCTGTGCGTTGGTAATCATAGAACGCAGCCTCGTGACTCGTGCACAGGAAATTGCAGTATTTATAGGATGCAGTCGTCATGCTACCGCATACCTATAGACCTAAATACAAGGTT
>CACRXP010000111.1:844429-858789 GCA_902702965.1 Spirometra erinaceieuropaei
GTCTGTTTATGGAGTTGGCGTCAAACACCCAGGCCTCCAGCACCTCTCGCCCTGTCCGCCACTATCCGCGTGCTCGCGAGGTTGAATTCGTGGCCTTCCTCCAGGGTGCGAGTGGCAACTTGAGACAACGGGTCGCCTCTCCGGACTGTCCGTTATGCTCCGTTATTCGCGATACAAACTTCCGAAAAAGATTATTTCCAGAGGTGTCATATTTACTCGGTGTTTTGCATGAGCAGACTTCTAACTTACAACCGTTTTCAAAGTTTTCGGAATTTTCCGCTCTTTTAACAAAGTTTGGTATTTCTGTGCAACGTAACATTATCTTTTATATTTCCTTTATATCTTTAATTCCCTTAAAGTTGTTTTTAAACCTAGCTTGCGGATAATTTTAAACTTATTGTCCAAATTACTGTATGCGATCTAGCAGATGAAGGATGTCTAAATAGGCGAGAGGTCGCTAATTAGGCTTAAGAATCCATACATCAAACAAAACGCACTCAATTTGTCTAATCTGGCAAGCGGAAATCTATGGTCTTTCCCCATGACTGCAGAGTTCCCCTCACCTTTTCTCCCTCCACACCGACTATCTAAGATCACCTAACGACTGTCTTTTGGGTAAGTATGCTGATGATGTGGTTATTGGACATCCTCTCAAGAGTCAGACACACCTCCGGTCTCCAAAAGATGGCCTAAACCATGTCCTAGTATGGTCGGAGGAAAATGATCTCCTAATAAACAACGAAAAATCAGTTCAGTGTATTTTCCGACTGCGGCCCTCTCCTAGACCTGAATCCTCTGACATTCTTCCTAACAAGGTATCCTCTTTAAGGTACCTTGGCGTTACTTGGCCATCAAATCTTTCATTTTCCCTCCATTTTGATTCCCTATTTACTAAATTTCGTAAACTTCTTTATTACATTCGTCGTTTACGTTCCTGCCATGGTAGGGGGCGCTCACAGATCGTTCTTACGGAGCTCACTTGTTCCGTTGTGTCTTACGGGCTCTCTCTCGAGAGGCAACGTGACGCACGTGATGAAATTGCAGCAATTATCGACTCAAATATCGGCCACCAAGCAATGCTCACACCAAATGCGACGATCCCGGATGAAGGCGGGAGCCGTGATTGTTCATAGGTATGCGGTAGCATGGCTACTGCATCCTATAAATACCGCAACCCCTTGTGCGACAACCATCCGCTTCTGCTTCTTTGTCTCTGATGATGGATTCGAGTAGGAATCGGAAACGTCAGGCTAATAAAGCTTTTGTCCCGGCGATCGTGTCTCCTTCTTCAGGCCTACATCCTGGGACTCGTCTCTTCGCTTCTATTGGCAATATAAGTTTCGCAGTCTATGCCTATCAAAGTCTACGCAGTGAGTCTTTCGGGTGTTATTTCTCTTTAAAAATGGCTGTTTTCATTATCTTCTTCAGCTCAGCCGAAAGTAAAATCTTAATTTCTCCAAATAGTCGTCTACGTCGAACCATACGTTAAACACGCTATTAACTAATAAAGGAAACCTTTGTGTGAGTGTCTGGCTAGGGACTGTCCAAATCTTTTATTTTATCCTAAATAACGTCAAGCAAAGTATGATAACGCTTAATTCGCCTATGCACCATTCTGACAAATTTACTGCCACCGACGCTAAAAGCTTACTTTAAGACCGCTTTTACCGATTATAAATGCACTTAAGAGGGGCTGTGCATTGAAGCATTTTACAAATGGCTTGCTTCTGACCCGCTTAGCTTTTAGCATCTTCATTTAGCTGACGCATTCGTAAAAACTCGGTCCTTGCTGTGGTAGAACTAGAAAGCTTGCCGCACAAAATGTCTCCTACCACATGCCAATAAGTTCAAATAGTTTTTTACTGGGGGGTATTTTGTCGTTACTTGTCGACGATTTGCGCATGCATAGAAAATTCGGGTATGTTAAAACGAAAGATTGCCTGGCGAAGCTACTTTTACATTTCGGGCCGCCCGAAAAAATTTTGAACCCGCTCTACTGTTACACTTGGATTCAGAGTTTCCAAACTACAGGTCGTATATTTTCCGCGTACGGAAAGCCACACAATTCTCTACTATAATAGGGAGGGACAATATAGAGTTCATTAAATTTAGCAGTGGATTTAATCCATATTGTTAACTTTACGAGCCACATTTGTAAATGCAGAGACAGGGCGATTTATGAACGGCCATTTGGCGGTATTAAAAAGTTCCAAAATTAAAAACATTTTTAAAACCAATCTATGTCCCTCCTTCGAGTATAAAATTGCAAATCACGTAGTCTTCTACCGAATGAGTTGGAGAGTAAATATTTTTTTGCATGTTTTCAATGAAATATAATTGAACTTTTAGGGGCATCGAAAGTCAATGATAAAATTCATGCTAATTAAGAAATCATTTTTTTGCAGAGTATAGTTCTTGCATGCAGCCAAAAGAAGTACTTTCGAAAGTCGGCATTTTGCGGTAAATGTAATATTACAGAATTATGTTGTAGGCTGATGAGTTTTACAACACTACTTAATTAATATTTTCTAAACAAAAGAGCATTTCAGAATTTCGATTGATGTTTCATGAGTTAGTCCTCCTATTGCAGGAGATGGCCTGAATGTAAACGACCGCTAATTTACTCTCGAAATTCGATGCCCAAACACACAACTTTATTGACGGCAGAAATAATCTTCCCAATAAAACATAACGTTAACGAAAACAGTGGGCATCATTGAGGGCGCCCTTAGTTGATCATCTGGACTTATATAATGAAGCTCAGATTGTGAAATGTTTGCATGCAACAATTTAAATGAGAAAGGGTATTTATGTGTATGCTGATCCAAAAATATTATCAAGTATCGGACAAAATGTCATGCTACTAAATGAGCCACTCATTAGCGTGTTTATAAACTGCGCATCAAAGGGCAGCCAGTGCGGGTTGTACAAAATAGCTTGGGATTGTGTTGTATGATAATTTCTATTATAACTCCACTTAAGTACCTCCTATTGACTGAAACCGTATCTGAGAATTTCTTTTGATGTTTAGTAAACACACCACGTACTAGATATGCGCCATATTGCATGATTTATAAACAGTTTTATTTAGTTGCGGAGGGAGCAGTTTAAGCAACCAATCACGCGACAGTCTCATGTATTTGTATAACTTCTGCATGTTTAGAACAGAAAGGTCAAATTTTTTAAGTTATATTTTGGCTTCAGGTTGAAAATACAGTCTTATGTGAGTGCATACAAACAGATACGAAAAACCGGCAAGAAAATAAGCGTTTCGTACTTATTGAAGTTTTTTTAATGTATAGTTGGACTAAACGACTAAAACGATTCTCACCCAAAAAGTCACACCGCCCACAAATTCCCTAACTTGAAGCTTTACATTGGTGAAACGGTTGGCAGCACGCAAGCGATGCCACCTGGAGACGTAAACTAAAATTCTAAATAGTGAATTCTGTCATAAAAGTTACTGCTGAAGTGGCGATGTTACTTTGATTATGATTAAGAGTAATTTTGTGCAAATTTCTTCCCATGCGGATGTCAGTTTTTGAATGCGCGCCTTTTTGGTCTCTTTTAAAATGACTACTTAACTGACATAGATGCTTTTATCGGTTTCGATGCTTCTATAAATCAAAATGTATTCTATAGAAAGCATGAACAAATTACCGTTTATAATATTCAGCTTCTAGACAATTACGTTGTGTTCAAAATTCCTTTGATTAAAAGAAAGACTGCCATTAGTGTTAAAAAACCGTTTTTAATTTCCGATTCATACTATACCAAAACTGCTGTTAGGAGCTCACATATTACAAGCTGCATATTCAATTTACCTAGAACCCCATATCAAGGCGCTCCTTGAAGAAGGTGTTATATATAACCCAGGAAATTTCGCAGTGTTGGACCATATTGTACACTTCATAAGGTACAGGTGCCATGTTATCCGAGTAGATATGTTACTGTCTTAAAGAATCACGTCGCCTTATATTTCTAACTTAAAAGGCACCCCTTCTTTAAGCAGAGAATGAGATGACAGCACGATTTGTACTCAAATAAACTTAAGAACGGGAGTCCTATGCACTTAATTTACGACATTTTTCACCTTTAACTGCTATCGAAGACCACCGTCGGATATCCAGGCTATGTGTCTCGCAAAAGAGGTGCACGTAGATTTTCGAAATAGTGCGTATCAAAAGTCGGCAGTAGCGTTATTTCGCATGATAATGATTATCACAATCCAACGAGATAGTTGCCTTCACGGCGGGCATCTCAGCGAGCTGAAATTGTTTACGACTTCCCGCGTGTTTTTTGAAACGACTAAGTGGCTAGCGGCTAGCAAGGCGGTTCCTCAAACAGGATTAACAGAACTGCGAGATGAAGGAGACTATCCACAGCGTCAAAAACGTTAAAGCGAGGAGCAAAATTTAACTCAAGTTCCGCCCTTTAATGTCATCCGGTCAAGCGATGATGGGTAAACAAGGCAGGACAGTCGGGCAAACACCTCGCACTCACAGAAGTGCTCCTCAAGGGCGAAGGGCGCAAGATGCTGTTCGCAAGACGTTTCACGTCCCGCGCACCTAAAAACGTTTTGATGTATTATCGCACCCCCTTAAAGTGTTTTTTTAAAAACAAAAACAAAGTCGTTTAATCAAATGCTAATGATTTAAAAAATAATGGCTCCTTTATTCCTGGTTGCTAAATGGGAGTTTTAAAATTTCGGCACTTTGCTGCTGAGAGCAATTCGCATATCTGCTTATGCAATCTTGAAAATCGGCATTCGTATAAATATGTCGCCGCAAACGAACTGAGCATAATTAATGCTCCTCACCTACTGTTGGAAATGTGTTTATTCCTAAACACTAGTGTTGTTCCAAGGTATTGCTTTCAAACTGCACTTCGAGAAAAAGATATGTGCGCAGTTCTAAAATATCTTCCTTCATATCTACACTAGCCGATATATTATCAAAATGAAAGTGATGGATTTATTATCCGCGTTTTCAAGGTTCCAGTCTCCCTCCTTTAAATTATCAATCGACTGATCCGGAAGACATTACTACATTACTCGTAATTTCTGCACGTACACCTAAAAATAGACACTTATTTTTGTCCACAATTTATTCACGTGATAAAAACGTAGACATATTCTCTCTTTTGACTCTTCGCCACGAAAGTTGCAGCTTTTTAAAAACATTTATCTATTTGCTGCATGTCAGTACGCTCAGATGAGTGAAAATATCACCTAATTGAGTTTTTGTAATTTCACTTTTCCAACCAGGTTATAGCCTTTTCCCTTTAAAAGTGCTTTCACTTTTCCTTGCGGCTCAAAAAATCGCGTCATAGCATTCCACATGATAGCCAGCGGAAGTTTACACAGAAAATCAAAATCAAATGTTCCCTTTCGAATTGCTTACTAAACAATATAATGAGGCACTGGTTCAGAGTAAAACCCATAATCCAGCTGATGTTTTTCAGTGAGATGTCAAGAGGACGTTGTCATTTTTTTAAAAAACGCTTTTGATGCCAGAGCATGTCGATGAAGAAAACAGTGGCTACCTTTTAAGCACACCATTTCTTGTTTTATCCGTGCAATCATTATAATTATTAAATGTTGATAATACTTTTAAAAAAAATTTTCCTAAACATATGAAGTAAATTGATTGGAAAAAACGACAATAGGTAAGTAATACAAAATAAGTATACTCACCAGTTATTAAAGACAGAACTGAAAGGAAGTAACTAGCTTGTGAGGACTAACGAGTGTACCTGACGTTGACAAATGCTAATGGCGTTAAAAAGATACGCAGTAAATCTGTAATTGACGCATCCGCATGAATCTGTTTTGTCCGTGAACCAATTTAGTACGGGTAATTTTTAAACAATTATTTAAGTTACTTTACCAAAAAACTTAAAAAACATTATCTCGCGTCCCTGGTTGGGAACCGCTGCCCTACGCTCTATAGCTACCAACGTCTCTTCCCTGTGCCAGTGGGGCCGATTAGTCTTCCTCTGACTGAATGTCTGTTAGCGGCATCGGCAAATCTGAGGCGTTAGGACCGAATACATCCCCTCTTTGGTAAGGTAATATAGGGACAAATTACATTAAAATGCATCCAGCTATGCTTCTGCGCAATGTTTAATTAGAGGTAAATTTAATAATCCAGGGTTTTCCATTTCGCGCTCTCTCTGTTTAAATGAACCAGTCAGTTAGCAAAGGAAACAGTTTCAACCCCTGTGATGCACTTTTCCCTGTTCCAGTTCAACTACTTCAATCATCGACCGTCATACCTGACAGAATGCGGGTTGTTACATGTCCGGGTGTGCTGACGTCGCCGTTTTTTGGAGCATAACTCCCACACAACCCCTTTTCGGGATAGATGTGCTCAAATTTGACGAATTAACTGGATCAGGGAAAAACTGATGTTTTAGGAAATGCAAACAGTTGCAGGTTGAGATAATACGACATTTATTTAAACGATAATCTAAATCGCAGGTTTGAAGCTAACTTTCCGTACGATCACACAAAAAGGACATATGCGTCTAAAAAGCCTAAAGTCTGACGGGCTTGGAATTAGGACTTTTTCCTTAAAATGTATAAATCGCTTAAAACACCCTTACTACTTGTAGCTAGTTGGTTCAATGTAGCATGGCGTTCGTTGAAACGGTCCCATTCTAGTTGACTGAGCAATAATTTATTATTTTTGTGGCCAACGGCAACTTACGTCGCACGTAAGCAGTAGAGATGTAATTCAAAAACTTCCTGCTCACGTTTTTCAGGCCGGTCACGGAGGCAATTGGCCAATTTAAAAACAGGATTAGCCAGGGGCTGTTTGAAATTAGAGTTCTCAATGGAAAGTCAAGGTTCTGCGCAATTATCTCGGAAGTGGATAGAATTCCTTGAAAGCTTGATTTGCACAGCCACTGTCCTCATCTACGATGGCGGGTCTCTATACAAACTTGAATGCTCATATCAATTGAAAAATGTTTCAATGATAGGGAACCTAGACAATTCCAACTACCTGGTTTTTTATTTGAGTGCATCGGCTTATGTAGTCAGTAACAAAAACCATGGAGCGGGTCCACGGCATCGAGTACTGTTCGCGTCAGAACGAGATGCGAAAAAAGACTTTTGGAAAAAGGTCGTCAACGCGGTTGGTCAACTACTTAGTTCGTAAATGGTCCCTTTCACCGTCCATCAATGTACTTGGAAGCAAGCAATAATTTATAACAAAAACGGCAAAAATAGTGAAATATACTAGCTCACTATCAAAAATTCGAAACTTCAAGGTTGGTTTATTCTTGGTTCCTTAACTTGATCATTCGTACTACTCATCGGCCAAACGTGCTAATTTGTGTACATTCAACCTTCACCCTTTTCCTATATAGTTCTCAAAAATAATAACAAATAATTACTGTCCGGCAAGAACAAACGTGCCCACAATGTGCAAACTAAAAATCGAATTTTATTTAAACATCAAATATTACTTTTGTTTGACTAGTTTTCAATGAGGAAGAAGATAGAAGAGATTTGCTGGTCGCTGGAATGAAGTCATAGGTTATTTTGGATAAACACTCTATGAATATCGTATTGTGCATATATTGTCAATGACAGTCAAGAAAGAGATAGGTATTACCCTCATTGAGATTTTACCAAGCTCGAATTGGACTGTAGGCGTTTACTTTGGCTGCATAAGTAGTGAGAGTAAATGGTTAACAGACAACGAAGAGCAAAATGTTAGTGTGAAAACAAGACTTAAGATCCGGCATATTCAAACTATCTGTCTGGGATCTACAACTTGCTGACTTTATCCATGCAGTGCGATGAGAAAGAAAACTGAGTCAAGAAGCTGGAAAAATTTTGTACAAGTTTAAACAAATGGAAAAAATTGGAAAACACTTTCAGGACCCGCACAACGCATGTTTCGATAGGAGAATCGGCAAAAAGCATGTCTGATTTTTTAGTTAATACACGTGTTGTTTTTTGGGTGAGAACTTCCATGTATACATCCAACGAATTCGTATCTGCGACTGTCTCTGATGATGGGTGTTCGTGAGAATCCAAAACGTCAGGCAAATAGAATTCCTCTGCCAGCAAGTGGACTTCCCATCTCTTAACTACTTCGTGAAACTTGCCTTTTACTCCATCAACAACATGTTTGCGGATATTCCAAAAAAACTAATGATGAGTCCATAATCGGCTATGAAGATTTCAAGTTAAAATAGCCTTCCATTATACTTTGTTTTTTCTATACCTCTTATATACGATGGATATACGATCTCATAAAATGTTAACTGAAATTGTGAAATGTGTTTTCGACCCTTCAGCATAATTTCAAAATATGTCTGTTAGGTTAAGATGTTCGCCTTCTATCGAACGTCATTTAGCCGCCGCAATACTACTATAAAGCAAAATACAACTTATAGAATGCATGCAAATAAATATTCGCTTTTTACTCATTCGGTAGCAACTTACGTCTACTTTAAATGTTATACTCGAAGGAATAGTATCTTCCTGTTTAAAAAGGGTTTCTACTTATGAAAATTTTAAGACAATAAAATGAACGCCCATCGTGTCTCTTTATTTATTAATTTTGCTAGCAAAGAACACGGTGTCTCTTAAATTCCTTGTCAAAGTCTATGAATGCTATATGGCCTTCTTTGAGAACTCATAGAAATTTGTGATACTCTCTGCGCGGAAGACACACCGATTGTTGTCTGGAAACCCTTAACGCAAGTATAGCGGCATGCTGGGCTTAAAATTGTTTGGTAACTGAAAAATGTTCTAAAAAATAGCTGTGCACTTTTTCTTTAAGCATAAAATGCACAGAAGATCAAGTCTATTTCCAGAAGGTAAAAGAGCGACAATTTTGTGCATATTTTCTACTAAATGTAGTCTCGGCTGCGAAGATGTCAAAATAAGTGGGAAAATAAAAAATAAATCAAAAGAAGCCCCTTTAAAAGCCGGCATCCTGGCATGAATGAAATATCTTGGGAACCTGCTGCAGATTACTAATTTTGCCATCCCCTCTTAAGAAAACACATCTACTATATTTTAACTTGCTTTACAATGACATTATTTGGGGGAAATTTCAACTTCCCAAATATCCAAAACAAGCATTTTTGGCAGATGGTATTGTTCACAAAGTAAATTTCGACTGACTCTCACTTGTCCCTGTGGCCACAAATTGTCAGTAACAAGTAATACATGCCGAGCTGTTTGCACTAATTCAGATGCTAAAAAGGGAGGGTCATAGCTCCGCAATGATTAGGGAGGCTATTTAAAGCCCGATTAAAAAAGAATCTTGATACCCTGCAAATGGGCGCAAGGAGTAAAGGACGGATACGATGTGCATAATGTTCCTTTTTTGTTTGGTCAATAGTTTTAAAAAGGTATGCTAAACTCTCGCAATGTGCGACGTTTTATTCATAACCTTAGTAGCATACAATGAATATTTGGTATCTAAAACGCAAGGGAAGCTCCAGTTAAAGTAAACAACCTGAATCGGACTTCTTATCTTCCTGATGTCTTCTCATTTTTGCATATTCAATATTTTTGTCCACAACGTGGGTCTACCAAGTGTAATCTACCGCCAATAATTTGGTTGTTTTTTTTCAAAAATGCGAACGGAAGTTTAGGTCATTTTCATCTGCTTTGAAACGTATTGCTCTGAAAAGACATAATAACGGTTAAAACGTACTGTTGCTGAATTCTGGTCATCTACAGTTATGTCATAAATTCTAAAAAAACACTTTCTAAGGCATCAACAGGTCCTTGGCGGCACACAATACGGTGCCGGACGACAAGAAAACAAAAGTATTGCAAGCAGCAAGCCCCAGACTGCTTTCCGCATGCAGCGTCTGGTCAGAAAAAGTGTATGACAAATGGCGCATTTGGAGGAAGCATTTGGAAGACAAGGCCTCATTGTTTCTGAAGATAGTGGGTAACGCCCTCTTAGCGAAACAACGTACAAAACGCTGATCTCGCAAATCCCTTTCTAATTGGGCCATAAAACAAGATTTATTTTTAATATGATTAGATGCGATTTCTATGGGTGGACAGTATACAAAATAATGTTGAGCTACAAAGAGACTGGAAACTACGGACGCATTGTTGTCTGATAGAGCTGCTGGTCTTCAGTGCAATCGTCCTCCTTCAGCGGAATAGTACATAGGCCCTTCTTATCTCTGATAGCACTAAGCACATCCGCGCGATTTAAGGTACGCTGATTAAGAAATTTGGTGGACATTTTGGCAAAGTTATACGTAAAAGCGCAACTACTGGGATTTGAACGGTGACATTTAAAGGGGCAGATGGAGGACTTTTTGAAGTAGCGCTTTGAAATTATTAAAAACAGACACAATGCAATCATCGCTTTTTGAAATTAAAGTAAACTACAATCCAAAAAGCATGAGACGATTAATCCGGCAGCTCTACTTCCGTCGACAAAAATAATTGCCCAATCTCGGGCAATCTGACCAAGCTAAAAGCAAATAAAACTAGTAGTAATCAGGTCTAAGTCTATTGACTGAATTTTTTAACGCGCGGTTGATGAAATGCCAGTTCAATTTTTCGAAACCATATAATATGCAAGGTGGAGCTTTAAAAATTAAAGTATAGTGTTTCAAAGAGAAAAATAGAGGTAAGAGAAGAGGATCGTACGTCAAATAAAGTAGGTGGAAGTCTCTGGACTACCTCAAAAGAGGTCAATTCCGCCACGATATTAAACGCCTAGCCAACCGTTCATCCCAATCTGTATTGCTGAAATTCATTGATCATATATTGGACATTTGGCTGCTGATTTTCTGAAGTCTACATGTGTGTATTCAGTCCTGCTTTGTAGAGCGGATATACCGAAAGTGCACATTTCTGCCAGTTTTTTTGGATATTACTTATTTATCATATTTGCACTTGTGTAATGGAAATGTCTAGAAAAAAACAAAGCCCATTGTTGTCTGCATATGTTGCAACACGATTCGCGCATTCACATAAATCCATTTATTTTTTTAATATAGTTGGCTCTCGGCACTCACAAAAGGCAGCAATACATGTGCATATATATATACCGCAAGGAATATCTCCAAAGACAAGGGAGACTAAGGTGGCCATTGCGTACTTCTTATTCATCGTCAATCAGCCATGCAAAACCCCATGTTTGGGCGACGCGCGACTTAATTCCGGGCTCATAAACCATATTTGTATTAGCCACACTGCAAAACTGACAAGCCAAGCTAATAAAGTCGAGCAAATTCCGTCACACCAGTGGACACTTACGCGTTGTGAAATATTCCTGAGCAACATAAAATGACAGTGGCAAGTGAATTTTTGGCACTTCGCTTTATCAAATGCAGTTCCCTTTATATGGCCTCATAGAATCGCTATACTTCTACACAGTCGCTAAGTAGTCAGCCATTTTAACTATCTACAAAATTTTATTGAGAAGATCCCCCTCCCTACTATTTAGCATTTTCATCTGATCCAAAAAGTTTATCGAAAAATTCACGCATTGCTTTTAACTTCGGAACCTACTGTGCGTGACTGACTGACGTTAGACCGCAAAGAGACTTACATCATTCTACCATTGAATTCTCCCTAGTAATGGCCCATAGTGGGTAAACAAACTCGTGGCTAATCGCAGGATCTTGGAGCAACCGAATTCGTCTGCACATGGCAGTTTATCAATAGGCCGGTCCGTGTCTTGACTGGTCAGCGATACCGAATAATCTTGAAGTGATCACTTCTTATTGTCCTCGTCTGCACTACCAAACAGAGACTCTTCGTTAAGTCTTTAAAAATAAATGACCGAATCTGGTTCCACGCAGTTATTTGCGCAACAAGCACATTCATGTTTCGCTTTGTGAATTCTCTTGATTAAATTTAAGGCTATCTACTGCAAATCTTCTTATTTGCAGGCCAAATGTTCAAAAAGGCCCTGTCAAACACGTCAAAATATAGATCAAACGGCCTTCTGCGGAGTTCTTAAGGGACGCAACCGTCAACACATTAAAGATGGCGTATTACAGGGTCATCTTTCTGATAAAAAGAAAGAGAATAGGAATTAAAGTGTTGCCGAATCTGTACAACCCGAGGATGACCAGAGTTGCGTAACGTTGACCTAATTGACCCTCCTTAAATTCGAAGAGTGCGCGTCGAAGACCAATCAGGTTGTGCGTCGTTCAGTATTTGGGATATACAGTAGGTGGGCTAACGCATGAAATGTCAACCCAAAATTTCGAAATGCGTTCTCGTTTCAAAAAGATTAATTAAGTAGGGTTGTAATACACATCATCACGCAGCATAATTTCTTAATGATCCAGTTACCCCGTGATGCCGGCTTTCGAAATAAGCTCCCTCCGGCGGCATGCAAAATTCATACTGTTCAAAAAATGATACCTACGTAGCATGCGATTTTCTTGTTGGCTTTGAATGCCCTTGAAAATGCAGTTACATTTTATGAAAAACATGCTTCAAACTATTCATTCTTTTACTTATTCAATAGGAAATCACGTCTTCTTCCAATTTTATTTTTGAAAGAAGGGTATAATTCGGTTCTAAAAAACTTTTTAATTGTGACATTTTTAAGACTGTAAAATGGCCGTTCATAAAACGCCATGTACTTGCATTTACAAACATGGCTTGTAAAGTTGAAAATATGGGTCAAATTCACTGCCTAATTTTATGAACACTGTATGGCTCCCTTTTTGGCACCGTAGAAAAAAATGTGAGGTTCTCCGCACGCGGAAAATATGTTGCTTGTAGATTATAGACCCTAAAAGCAATTTTAATGGCAAGTCGGGTACAAGATTAACCGGGAATTGGAAAAGTTGTTAAAAACCGAATAACACCCTTTCTTCGAGTATAAAATAGCAAAATGTGATTTTCTACCAAATAGGCAAAAGAATGAATATTTTCAACCGTGTTTTTCATGAAACAATTAAATTTTTAAGGGCATCTAGAATACATGAGGAAAATGCATGTCACTTAAGTAGTCATTTTTTGCAGCCAGAGGCAAGTTCTTTCAAAAGCCGACACTCTAAGGTAACTGGATTACTATAGAATTATGCTGCGTGCTGATTAGTTTTACAGCCCTACTTAATTAATCTTTTCGTAACTAAAACGTATTTCGGAGTTTCGGTTGACATTTCATGAGTTAGCCCACCTACTGTAGCTCGTGTGTGTCACGCGTAAATGAGCTGTCGCCCACTGGCTTTTGCGTGGGAGAAAGCAGGAGAGTTAAATCAACATTAGACATTTTATCCAACTTTACGTCGGGGTCTGCATCGTTAATAATAAGACTCGTGCACTTGAAGCTATCACGACACGTTAGAACGGGCGGTCTGGAAGGCTGCAACCTGACGACATAACTGAGTCTTTCTGGGGGTAAATAACTGGAAAACTGAGATTCAGACTCAACGTTTTCTTCATAACGTGGTCCCTATGACTTTCAAGCACACCCCGTCTTCAGAAACTCGGAATATGCAGTGAGCGCCAGGTCGTGGCACGCTTTGATAGTTACGCGGGTGAGGCAGGAGAGAATATTATAGATACTACGCAAGTCTGATTAACATTAAACTTATTCGCTCGGGGTAGACTTCCACTCCCGCGGTGGACGTTGTCGCTTTCGACGCTCGTACTGTTGGTTGGACTGTAATTTTTCTGATCTCAGCCGGCGCAAGGCAGCCCACTTAGCAGTGGCAACACCTACAGTAGATGGACTAACTCATAAAATGCCAATCGAAATTCCGCAATGCGTTCTCGTTTTAAAAAGATTAATTAAGTAGAGCTATAAAACCGCTCAACATACAGCTAAATTCTACAATAACTCAGTTACCTCAGGATGCCGGCTTTTGAGTGAATTTCTTTTCGACTGCATGTAAAAGCTAATCTTTGCAAAAATGACTACCTATATGGCATGCATTTTTCCCACTGATTTTCGATGCCCCTAAATGTCCAATAATATCTCATGGGAAACATGCAAAAAATATCCATTCTTTTGCTCGTTCGATAGGAAATTACGTTTTCCTCTAGGTTTACACTCGAAGGAGGGAAACAATTCGGTTGTAAAAAAATTTTGAATTATAAGACTTTTAAATACCGTGAAATGGTCGCTCATAAATACTCATTTCTCTGCATTTACCAATGTGGCTCGTTAAGTTGACAATATGGTTAAGTCCACTGCTAAATTTTATGAATTCTATATGGTATTCCTTTATAACCGTAGAGAAATGCGTGCGTTCAGAAGATGAAGATGCGATCACTGGGACAAGAAGTTTATTTCCCTGACGTTTCGGATTCTCACTCGAACCCATCATCAGAGACATTCGCAGATAGAGGTGAAGGTGGCACCAGGAATGCAGTATTTATAGCACGTGGC
>CACRXP010000111.1:858831-892658 GCA_902702965.1 Spirometra erinaceieuropaei
GCCACGTGCTATAAATACTGCATTCCTGGTGCCACCTTCACCTCTATCTGCGAATGTCTCTGATGATGGGTTCGAGTGAGAATCCGAAACGTCAGGGAAATAAACTTCTTGTCCCAGTGATCGCATCTTCATCTTCTGAACTGCTACCTGGGACTCGCCTGTTCGCTTCTATCAGAAATGCGTGCGTCTCCGTGCGCGCAAAATATACGGCTTGCAGATTGGAAACCCTGAATCCAAGTCTGACGGTAGAACGGGTTCAAAATTATTTGGGAAGTAAAAAAGTTTTGAAAACCAAACTATACCCTTTCTTCGAGTATAAACTTGAAATAAGACGTAATTTTCTATTGAATGAGAAAACATAAATATTTTTGTGCATGTTTTCTCTGAAACATAATTGACCTTCTAAGGCCATCGAAAATCAATGAGAAAATGCATGCTACATAAGTAGTCATTTTTGACAGAGTATTGTTTTTGCGTGCAGCCTGAATGAAATTCATTCAAAGGGGGCATCCTGAAGTATTTGAAATATTATAGAATCTTACTGTATGTTGAGTAGTTTTACTGAAACGCATTTTGGAATTTCGGTTGACATTTCATGAGTTAGTCCACCTACTGTACGCCGTCACTTCTGAAATATGTCTTGTTTGTGGGAGCAAAAGAGTGATTGTTCTCGTTCTAATTTGAGAAGTCTTGTTCTGACGACCGCAGAAAACGTAAACATACTGCCCAGAAAAACAAGTACTGAGGCACGGAAAATGAATATCTTATTTTACAGGTGGCCTTATCCCTAATCGAAAAGATGTCAGGACACTGAAAATTATACTCCCTGAAATGTGAAGCTAGGCCAGTCGGTGATGTGTCCACATTCCTGTTTCAGTACAAAAAAGTGGGAAATATTTAAAACAGTAGGCGGCTTAATCTCCCCAGTTTCCCAGAATAGGGTTTTTAACATCATAACATTTGCAAACAAAGACGTTAGATAGCTTGATAGACGTTTATGCAAGTGTTATAAGCACAGGCTTAACAAAAAAAATTTAAATTTTTGGGCGGCTCAAGAAATGACAGAATCCGCAGAAAAGCCTTTTGTAATGCGACGATTGTGTGATCTATTTTGTTTACTCAAATATGCGGCCCGCCAAAAAAATATACAATAACAAAATCACTTCTAACATATTAGACCTACGTCCTGTAACCATTTGGCGATGATGTAAATGCTTGGAGCTAGTCTCAAAATGATTTCCATAAGGTGGTCTTCGAGTTGACTTTTTGCCTCCTTAATTTTGTAACAAAACATATTGTTTATTTGATAAAAAAAGTAATTCTACAATTCACGTCATTAGTAAAGGGATAAAGCTAGGCTAAAAGAGGATGCTGCTGATTAGTGATCGTTAAACGAAGATTACGACAATTGGCGTATCTAGCGAAATTTTAATCTGAAATGTCAAAAGACTTTTCAAGTAAAAAGTTTTCTCTCGGCGAGACTGCAGGATTGTTTAATGCCCAAATAATTTTAAATTATAACCTGAGTGCTGACCTTTGAACCTATGCTTTTCTGGTCGTCTGCAGTAAGTAGACTCGACAAAAAACCACTTCTACTAAAGTGTGGCTTTCTTAATTTGTTTCCGCTATTCCTAAATATTCTATAATATTTTATAGATAACAGGTAGAAAATACCCCCATTTCAATTTATATGGTAAAGGATTGAATATATTTTAGTTCTTGAATTTTTTAACTCCCGAATACTCTTGGACCGCCCATTAGCTATGTTCGTCCAACGTTAGAAGAATCATATATTAAAAAGCCACTACAGGTTATTCACGTAATTTTGCAAAAAAGTATACCTTAACTTTAATAAATGTGCAGACATAGTGTTATTCGAATTGACTTTTTTGTCATCTAAAAAAATCTCATCCTCAAAACTGCGATAAACTGAATGAAGCACTTTCTTTCTGCAAAAAATAATGCAAAGCTAACTCGGTATATAATGCGCACAAACAATTTGTATACGTTTTCCATAAATACATCAAAATTTACGAAGAAATCTGCCTAAATATTGGTTATCTGCAGTCTTGATTCATTCAAAAGCTAAAATTCCGACTGATTAAATATATCTGATTAGGCCGAATGCTAATAAATACTACACCCGCACGTAAGTATTCCTTTCTAATCGGAAGTACGTTCCATAATTTTTTCCAGTATTTCTTTAGGTACGCTACCAGCTGTGCGACCACTTCGCCAGGAATTCAAACCGCACAAGGCTGTCCACTGCGTCATCGAGTAAAATGTCCTACTGAGTGAGCTAATTAACAGCCAACATGAAATCACGAAGTTTTTGCGCTAATGAAGGACACGTCAGCTGCAGACTGATCAACATGTCTGATTTTCCTACCACAATCAACCAACAGGATTTAATTCTTTTTCTGCCAGATAACCTGAAAGTAGCATATACTATCGAAATTATGGAAAAAACAGATTTGATATTTAAAGGAGTTTAACAAAGGAAGTGCAAAAACCATGACTGCGTCGAGACTCTCTTCCGTATATTCCTCAGTGCTTGAAACGGCGTCAAAATACCCGATTTCGTAAGCGTAGTCAGGCATTAGGTGCCCTTAAGGAGGCTTCTGCAAATCCCCATGTAATAGAAAGGACAAACATTAGTGCCATATTTCTATAAATGCCGTAAAAATCAACACGAGTTGAGTTTATCGGCGACCTAAAAGCATGAAACCTGGATAACATTGGTCATTTCAGACTTGAGCGCATGACAGATAGGCATCGACAGCGGCAACTGATCGATCTTGTCCTACGCGAGTCTTATTGATTCAGCATTGCTTTGAAGACAAGTCATTCATCCGTTCGAAGCGCATGCAAGTCCTCGTTGCACAGTTTAATAAACAAGGCGGCAGTATACGGGCAGGAAAAGATCACCGACAAAAACAAGGCAGACTAGAATTACCATTTCTGACTTGTTAGCTGCTATAAGCTAGCCATACCCAACTAGGATCCGAACAGGAGATCCCTGATAATCGAATCAAATGTTCTGCTGAATAAGTCGAGAGTGCGTCGTCCTGTCGGTTGCGACTAGTAGACCGGATGTGGCCATTCCAGTCACCCTTCTCTTTGTCGGTAATACCGTTCTGCATACATTGCCAGTCGCACAACGAATGCCCGCGGGGCACTAGATCGAGCCGCAAGGCGAAACCGGACGAGTATATTCCGTAACGCCATCGGTGAATAATACTCTATATCTGCTGTTGTCTCTGATGATAGATTCAAGCAGGAATCCGAAACGTCAGGCTAATAAAGCTCCTTCTTTGGCTACTTCCCCACTAACGATTTTGGCCTCCTACTTCAGCATACAGTGCGTGACCGGTCTTATGAAATGTTGATCGAAATTCTGAAATGGGTTTTCGATTAGGAAGGTTTACTTAGGTGTGGTTGTAATATTGCTTATCATGCAGCATAATCCTATAGCTTTTCGGACTCACCAGGATGTGGGCGTTTGGATGCATTTCTCCTTGACCTTCTGCAGAAACAGTGATCTGCAAAATATGACTAATTATGTAGCATGCATTTTTCGTATCGATTTAAGATGGTCTTACAAATTCAAATATATTTTATAGAAAACGTGCACATAAATATGCCCACTCTCATTCGTTCGGTAGAAAATCACACTGTCTTCATATTTTATACCTGAAGAAAGTGTATATTTAGGTTTTGAAAACGGTTTCCAGTTCCCGAATAATTTTGAACCAGATCTGCCATTGCATTAGCATTTAATGATTTAATTTTACAAGGTGCATGCTTTCCGCGTAAAGAAAATCATATATTCCTTTATGCTTTTAAGAAGATACCATAAAGAGTTCATAAAATTTTGCAATGGATCAGGACTGTGCTGTGCACTTCATGGTAAGCCTTGGTAAACGGACATGTATGATGTTGTATATATGGACATCGAATGGTCTTGAAAATCTCATAATTAGGAACTTTTTAAAGCCTAAAATACACTTTCTTCAAGTATAAATTATGAAGACAGTGTGATTTTCTACTGAACGAATGTTCACGTTTTCTATAAAATATATTTAAATTTGTAAGACCATCTAAAATGAATACGAAAAATGCATGCTGTCTGAGTAGTTATTTTTTGCAGATCGCGGTTTCTTCAGAAAGTCAGAAAGGAGTACATCCAAACGCCGACATCCTGGTGAGTCCGAAAAGCTATAGGATTATGCTGCATACTAAGCAATATTACAACCACACCTAAGTAAACCTTCCTAATCGAAAACCCATTTCAGAATTTCGACCAACATTTCATGAGATCTGTCACGCAATGTAAGATGGTGACGATGAAAAATTCAGATGCAGCCAGCTATTTGGTGGCTTATTTTGGTATAAGGTCATGCGTAAAGAGTTTGTGCGCATCGTTTGAAGACAAATCAACTCATGGGCACTTTATGGTGACTTTTTCTGTGTAGGAAGGCTTTTGATACTCACTTAAGACTGCCTTTGTAATATTTATAACCGATCGTTACCATAGGGAAGAGTGCGGCATTTAAACTACGTTTGACGTTGGTCCATTGAAGTGGTTATGAAAACTGCCAAGACGAACCCAGTATGATGAACCACAGGCAGATTTTTCGTTCAAATCTAAGCCTCACTCATCCGTCGCTAGCGCGCCTACCGTGCGAAGCATTTAGTAGCCTCTTCCTCGCAGAGCGGAATTTGGGGATTTTCCATGCCTCCGCAAATTTTCTGCTGACACTTACAAAATCAAACTCACAAATGAAGAAGACACACTGCGGTAGGTATTTGGTGCCGATTGCACTTTTGCTTAATTAAACGTTACGACAGATAATTAGGGAGGAATCAAAGACTGCTTACAACCTCATAAATTAACTCCCTTCACATCTGAAATGATTTATATTGAGAGAGGCTAAAAATCATTGTAAAGGGTTGCAAATCCATTGAAAAATCTCAGGTTTATATAGGTGATCAGACTCAGAAAATAAAAGTAACTTCACGGAATGCAAAAAACGTGATGGGCTTGCCAGATCATTGGAAATGAGTGGCTAACGTTTTAAAGAGCTTAACCAGCTCCACACTATCAAAACGTTTTGCACAAAAATCGTTCAGAATGTTGAATAAACGACCGAAAAAGCTGACCCTGAGTCGATCCATTTTTTTCTTCTTCCGCTGTCTTGGCCTTCTGACCGTTGGCTGTAAATGTCGGCGGCCTCCTGCTTTGTGTGACGTCACTGCAATAGGGGTCGGTTGGGTTTGCGCTCCATTTTTAGGGGTATCAGTCGACATGTCGTGTCCGTTAAGTTTTTTAAGGCTCCGTCCTGGTCATGGCGTATGCAGTGGCGTAGGACTTTATAGGACGCAGGAAGTTCTAAATGCCTGTTGATGGATATTTTGGAGTGTGAGACATTCTGTCTTTGAGGTACGTCGAATTAGGATCCTTCCCATATGATAGCGATTGATTAGAAATACTTACAAAGACAAGTTAAAGTTAGTATCTTGAGCGCTTCAAAGTCAACAGAGTCACCATAACACTGGCCACGGTTTTGACATCCAAAGAACTACTTTTTTAAACCGGAGCACCTCAAAGACAGAATGCTTCACACTTTAGGCTTAGTACCCAAATGCCAAAATCTCCATCAGGAGGCATCTAGAACTTTTTGCGGCCTTTAAAGTCCTACGCCACTGCATACGCCATGACCAGGACAAGACGGTCACACGGAGCTTTGAAAAACCGAACGGACACGGCATGTCGACTGATTCACCTAAAAATGGAGCACAAACCCAACCGACCCCCATTGCGGTGAAGTCACTCAAAGCAGGAGACCGCCGACATTTACAGCCAACGGCCAGAAGGCCAAGGCAGCGGAAGAAGGAAAAAATGGATCGGCTGAAGGTTAGCTTATTCGGTCGTTAATTTAAAATTCTGAACGATTTTCGTGCAAAACGTTTTGATAGTGTGGAGCTGGTTAAGCTCTTTAAAACGTTAGCCACTTAATTTCACTGATTTGGTGAGCACATCACGTCTTTCAGATTATCGACCCTGATCTCTTCATTTTGCAAGCTGTTTGCAAAATATCTCTGGTCAATCGGAAACATAGTCAATGACATCGACCAGAACTCCGGATTAATGATGAACGAACTTTAGTCAATTTAAAGCATGAAAAAAGTGTTGGAAACACCGTTACGATGGTCGGAAATGACAAGTTTTTCCAAGAATCATTAAATAACTAAAATTGAATTTTCGTGTCAAATGATCAGCCGCAATTTGTGAATTCCACGTTTCATTCTCGAGCTAACAGCTGACTGTTCAAAACAGCCAGATAATCACCAGAATGTAAAGGCGGTTTTGTTTCGATTTTCGACTTGGGATTTCGCAGTGTGAATTTTTCCTAGGTTCGCGGATAGTAATGTCACAAGAATAAAATTTCACACCTTTACAAGATGAAATACTTGTTGATGGGGAAGAATTCAGAACGACAATTTGAGATGCAATCATATAAATGATATTTTCCTGTGCATCAAAAGAAATGCTTTCGTTTACAATCACTATATGCTTTCAAACGTCGGTAGAACCCGATGAAAGTCCTAGAATCCTTGAAATATCAGCGCATAATTTGCGGTTTTCTAGTGCCTCCAATCGACCAAATGAAAGATAGATTATGCAGTCCGCGTTTGGCAGAACCTACTTAGAGTATTCTCATATAGTGCTTTTTATACAGATGACGCTTTATGCCATATTGGTGAGCCAAGCCAAACGTAAAATTTTGTTTTCCAAATGGGAGCGTGATGTCGAAAGTCTGCGCGGAATACGTTATTT
Source organism: Spirometra erinaceieuropaei (assembly GCA_902702965.1). Lineage (NCBI taxonomy): Eukaryota > Metazoa > Platyhelminthes > Cestoda > Diphyllobothriidea > Diphyllobothriidae > Spirometra > Spirometra erinaceieuropaei. The sequence continues at coordinate 865,673 of CACRXP010000111.1, forward strand.
GTTAATTGAGGAACCCTTGGGCTACATGCTGATGAATGTTCAGTCGTTGATTTTCGTCCAGAAAGACAGCAGAAAATTAGTGGTCAGTTTGTGCACTTACGCGAGAGATACTGATAACTTTTCTGTTTAAAACGAAGTAAATTAACTCCCATTTTCCCTGTAAAACTTGAAATTCTTCTCCTTACGACTTACTGGCGTTTTGGGAGCCTGTCGATCTTTACAGTCGTCTTCAAGTGTTTGAAACCGATATTGTTACTTACTGCACTCTAGCATCCTAAATAAGAAACACTTCCGCTATTTTGTGGATGGGGACTTTTCCCGATTTCGAGGATGAAGGCGTCATGAAAATGGGCTGTTTCGTAAGGCTGTATATGGAGGGGCCGCACCTCTACCAGGAATTCGGAAAACAGTTGGCAGATGTAATCCTGAGTGCATTATTTGCCAAAAGGCAAGGCCGTCTTGGTCCATTAAAATTACTGCGCGGTTATAGGGCATTTACAATTTGTTCATTTTCATAATATCCCTAAAACTCAAACTAACATTTTACGCTTTTCGGTGTTTTCGATCGATGTTATTAAAAGACGATTTCCCAGCCTTAAAAATGAGACCGCTATTGGAAGTCAAATCTAAAATATAAGTTGTCAAGCGTTTTTGCGTACAGGCGATAATCTGGATTATATATTTAGGTCCATCCCATCGTGAAGCCCGACTGCTGAAGAAATTGGGCGTCCTAGATGAAGGCCTGTAATGAAATTTTTCCAATAAGTTAACTCTCGAAAATTTTTCTTTACCTGAAATTTCGTCATTTTGCCCTCAATCGAACTCAAGGAAGACTGCAATTTTTGGATTGCTTATGCAGTATCTTGCCGGATGCTAATGCTTATCTGCGTAGAAGAATTTGTTAAATCTGTCAGGTCTATTTCTACGAAAAAAATTGCAGCACAGAAATAGTCATCTTTATACAACAACTGTGATTGACCTGCCAATGCGCTTTCCTTTCCATGTCTAAATTACGTATTTACAAAAACTAGACCACACAAAATGTATCCTGCATTACAGTGGGTTCTTCGCACCTACTCGTGGAATATTTACGTAAGCCAGAAAAATAAGAGTACGCCAAAGTAACGTACTACTCATATATATTTTGTTTACGTTTCTAGGATATGGAAGTACATGGGCTTCCGACTCCACACTCGTAAGAGAAAAAACTCCATTTTTATCCAAAAGGACAAGCTTGTCTACGCTCCCCATTCTTTGTAAAATGCACTTTCAAGTAGATGGGAATTTTTAAATTATTTATTTTTTGGCGTTCTTTCTTTTATCATAGAAACATGCGCTAATGAGCAGATTTTGTCTGGGTCAGTTACTACTATTGAAAATCGCGGAGGAAATAATTTGTTAGCATATGCTGCATGAAGTTGGTTTTTCTGCATACAACGACTAAGTCGTTTTGTAATGGTCGTGCACATTTCAACCATCATTTTTAATGGGTTACTTCGCTTACTGTGTACCCTTATGTGGGTACTTGGGAGGAAAATGGCAATTCATAGGATAAATATTTTTTGAATTTTCATAGCATATGTATTTTGCAAAGATTTAACATGTAAATGTCCGAAAAAAGCCTGTGTGCGTTTAAACTGAAACGAAGAATTATTCTAGATTATTGTATGAAGATGACTTTTCAGCATTTAATAGAACACTACACGTGGCATGACCTTTGCCAACTTCTTCAACGAATGAAAGCCTGTAAATAATACAATTGTTAAAAGGTTGAAAGAACACGTGATCATTAGATCACCTGAAGTATCCGAACAATGTCTACAGTGAATGAAATATGCTGTTAATCTACATGGTTAACTGGGACAAATCAAGAGGGTCGTACGTTTCAGCAGCGTTATAAGAACACGGTGGTGAAACAAATCACTCCATTCTTGGATGACAAAAGGCAAAAAAGATTTCTAGAAGAAAAGTGAAGTTGGCAAACACGCGCTTTCGGTAATTCTTCGTCAGGTCAATACAATTACATGAAGGAATAAAAATGTACAAAATCAACAGTGTTTAAAGATGTCTCAAGGGTTATTAAGTCATTAACACTCATCATCTTCACGCCGCTCGCATGACAAGGTCTGCGGGAGTTAGTGTTCAGAGCTATGGGAGGAGTGTAAGAGAGTCTTGAAGTGGTGTTCTTGGATTGAGTACACGGAGTATCCATCACTGTGATTAGGGATTTGAGGCGGCATGGCTTCATCACTTGGGGTTGGTGTTGGCCACGGCAGGGAGAGCGCTTGTGTCAAAGTTTTCTGACAGCATAACACCGGATTCGCTAACCGTATAGCTACTGCCTCGGCCGTTGCTAGTATCCGTTGGCGTAGGCCTTTAGACAAGCTTGTTGGTGTCCGGTAGACAACCTGAAATGCTTTCTTGGCATCGACTCGGTGGTTCGTATCGATTAAATGCGCGAGAATAGAACTCGAAATCGAGCGGGTCTCACCTCTGTCTAGCCAGGCGGGCATATGTCCACGCACCTTCTTTACCAGGCGTCTCGTTGTGCGGCCGATGTATCCTGCTCCACAGGAGCAAGTGAATGAGTAGATGCACATTGATGTGGCCTCCAACGGTAGTCTGTCTTTACCTGCCAAACGTAGGAGGGGAGAGTTTGTGAAGCAAACGCGTAAATTCGCCGCGGGGAATGCCCTCGTGATAGCTGTAGTTAAGCGCCGTCGGACTATTTCGCTCTCTGCGTCTCCTGCAAAAGGCAATCTTATGAATACATCCTTCTTTTCCGCAGTCACAAGAGTGTGCTGTTCGGCGCGTTCTAGAAGAATCCAAATACGAAAAAATCAAGAACCACAAGTGGGCGAACGAGGACGGTTATCTAACAGTAGTAAAAAGTGTCAAACAGCTAAGAGAGATTGTATTCGATCGATAAAAAAGGGGTTGCGATCGCCTGAACAAGTAAAATATCCGTCTGACTTTCCGACTTATCTTTCGAACTTATTGCCGGGATCAGCACTTGAATGATTGTAAAAATAAAGAATCTTTCTACAGACGTTAATTTAGTGAACAGTTTAGAAATGCAGACATGTGGACTGCAGTGTATCGTTGGTTCCCTGCAAAGTATCTGACCACCTACGCTCAATGCGATCCGCAAGAGTAGTATCAGACTTTCGACTGTCTCTGCTTTTATTTAAATCAGCAGCTTCCTGCACGGCAAATTTGGTCTATTTACCAGGATTTCAATTTTATTTCTGATCTATAAAGCCGAAGTCAAAAACACTACGCGGACTTTTACCGAAAATTCATAGTTTATGAGTCTCAATGTTATAAGTTCACATTTCCTTTACTTCAACTTTTCAATTTTGCACACGTGAGATCGCATAAAAACATTTAGAACACACGCAAACCGGTCTTTCGCGGGACCACCCCATGTGTCCTGCCGCGCTTGAGATAATTCAATTAACTTCTCTCTCTCGCTGTCGCAAACATGGTGTCTCTCCGACTCAAGCCCACTTTACCCAATGAGACCGGAAGACGACTTGTGCGCAAGTATGATTTTGTGTTTTGAGTGCAATCAGATCCGACGTCCACCATTGTCCTTGCTGCTTCGTAGCAACATGTTCTGACCGTAGAAGCTGATAGCCTCCTTTCGGAAGTACTGCACCGAATAAACGCCACCACCAAATATGTCAGAATGAAGAAACAGGCCGACCTGCAAAACAAACTACAATCTCTTCTTGGCACGGCCAGCGAGAACGAAATGTCTACGAAGGTTGTTAACCTTTCGAAAAGGGATCTAACGTTTGGTGAAAAAGTCTCCTGTCTAAGGGAATAAGATTCAGTCATGCCGATGCATCACCTACGGACTTCCTAGCCCACATTTGATCCCTCCTACTGACCTCCGACGTCCCTGATGACATGCGTGCAGACATTCACAGCTGCGCCACTGGTCTCCTTTGACAAAGGAAGCATCATCATATCCTACCGACCGAAGAGAAAGAGATTTTGTGATCGCTGGAGACAGATGACAAAGGTGTTGGAATTGCACACCGCCCCAAAGCCACCATGCGCAGCAGGGTCATGAAAATCAAAGACCCGTTAAAACCTGAAGAGCAATCTGGAGTAGTGTACCGCATTTCGTGTCAAAATTGTCCTTGTAACTACATAGGACAGACTGGACGCATGCTCGAATCGCGCATACACGAACATAAGCTGGCTGTGCTACGAGGCGACGCATTATCACAAGTGGCCGCCCACACCTACGAAATGGGTCACGAGTTTGACTTCGCAGCCACCAAAATAGTCGCCCACGCCGGAAACAAAAGCAGGACGAGAATTGATTGAAGCCTGAGCCTCGGATGAGAACTCGGTCAATCGATTTATCGATCTGGCGCCGGCGTACAGAACCCTTCGTAGTCACCTCCAGTCGTGTGACGTCGGTCGATGATTGGGCCTACGTGCCTTATAACTGTCGCCTATCCTGTTTCTGCCACTACCTATGACGATGGACTCCTGTACGAGTCTGAAAGCTCAGGATAATAAACGGAGTGTTCCGGTGCTCGACTCTTCTTCTTCACTTATGCATACACCTGGAACTCGAAATTTCGCCTTCATTCATGACAAAGTATTTATTATGTCTGCTGACAAAGGAGGAGCAACTGTTACCATGGACAAGGCTGACTGTGTTTACAAGGCAAATAAGATCTTCGATGACAGGGAAGCCTATGCGCCGCTCGCTGTAGGCCCAACGAACAACCATGCCGCGGCTATCAAGAAGAAAGTGAACGAGCTTGCCCGATTGGAGCTCATAAACCCCGATGACAGCAGATTTATGGCCCTCAAGGACCCCCCTATCGCACGTGCGTACGGTCTTCCAATCATGCACAAGGAAGATGCGCCGCTGGGGATCATAGTGCCACTTAGTGGATTCCCTACCTACAGCTTTGTTAAATAGTCATGCAGACGCTTGAAACACCTTAAAAATGGATCGCAATACAGCAACAAAAATTCTCAGAAGTTCCTACAAAAGACCCAAGGCCTTGAAGTAAGTCCTGAAAAATGTATCCTGTCGCTCGATGCTGTTGCCCTGTTTTCTTCAATACCGCATGACCTGGCAATTGACAGTGTAGCCCAATGTCTGAAGCAAAGTCCCATTGGCATTCCAACAGAACCTGTTCTAAACATGCTTAAGCTTTGCCTCAAGAATTATTGTCAGTTCGATGGCAAGTACTGTTGACAAGTAAAGGGCACCACAATGGGCTCCCCAATATCGGGGCTGTTGGCAGAACTAGTCTTACAGCGATTAAGATAGGATGATATGCAAACCTCCGATCAAAAATGTGGCTCCGCTACGTAGACGACACATTCATCGTCATAAAGACTAGCGAAATTGAGTGACTGCACTAGAACTTAAGAAGCGTCTTCCCGGTTATACAGTTTGCTCGCGAAGAAGCAACAGGAGATAACCTCCCGTTTTTAGATGTGAGTATAAAAAGACTTAATGATGGTAAACTAGAAACAAAAGTCTATCGAAAAGACTCTAGTGTCGAAATCATTCCTAACTATGGGAGCAATCGTCCTGCGGCCCATAAACGAAGCTGTGTTCGCACTCTTTTCCATCGGGCCTTCCGCATCTGCGACAGCGATGACTTACTTGAGAAAGAATTGGCCTACTTACATCGGTTATTCCGGTCCAACGGATATCCAGCCAGTTTTGTAAAAAATTGTCTCAGACGCCAGGGACAACCACCAAGCCCCAAGTCTAATGGAAGTAAAGTGCCGCAGAAATTCTATTCACTGCCGTACATTCAAGGAATTTCTGAAACATTGTCCCGGCAATTACAACGCTTTGGCATCTCCATCGCCCACAAGCCCGCATCTTTCCTACACGAGGCATTATGCCGAGTAAAGGGCCCGTTGCCCAAAGAACAAATAACTAACGTCATCTACCGCATCCCGTGCGCCAACGGCCCTTGTGTTTATATTGGCCATACAGGCCGATGTCTTGGGACTCGCATTAACGAGCACAAGTTACCCCTCCGCCGACGTGACCCTCGGTCTCCCGTGTTTGCGCACGCTATTGAGTGTGACCACCGCTTCAATTGGTACGGTACTGAAGTGATCGCAAGGGCTAACACCAGACAGGCGCGAGAATTCCTCGAAGCTTGGCATTCTGGCACGGCCAGCATCAACCGCCACGCTGATCTAGACGCTCACTACGAGGGCTTACGTAAACGCCCAATGTCTTGTTCCCACACCCTAACAACTACCAACCCCCAATCGACCATATAGACGTCTGCTGTCTCGCCAGTCCGCTCTCCCCATTGCGACACGGTGAACAACAACCGAAACCTCCTAACACGTCCAACGCCGGCGCATTGCCCCCTGACCTCATTCCGCATCAGTGACCAGTTGCCCTCATTCCCACTGATCCGCAATTCCCCCGCTCTTTCTCCACATTCAACCTAGGGAGCCCTAACGGTTCCCCCTTACTTCGCCCCGTCCCATAGCTTACCATAACTTGGTGCCAACCCCTCTCACGCCTCAGCTGTCTGTTTGCCGTTGTCTGTCCTGTCGCGCCAGCCGACCTAGTCAGCCGATCTCACTTTCTCCACTCTTAATTTCGTCTGACGACGTGTCGGTGCCATCGACTCGAAAAAATTTACGAGTACAACTCGATCTTCCGTTGAGCCTTCTCTATATTTTAAACGGTTTAAAACATACTTTGTGCTATCCGTAAATGATGGAATATTTTAAAAACATCAGGAGGCGCGTCCGGGAAGTAACTTCATGGAATTGCCCAAAAATGTTCCCCATGATTAAGCAAGTGTGCGAGAACCAGCCATTTGTTTTAAAACAAAAGCACCCCATTATCTCAAGTGTAATGTTTCCAAAAGGCAGTGTCTTATGAAAATTAAGATGCGTGTATTTTAGCAAAGATTTTTGCGAGTGATTTGGACACGCAGGAGTGAAAAAGGTTTTAAAGAATGACTTGGAATTATATTCTTTGCAGATCAACCTCACCCCAGTCACAGTTTATGTTCAAATGCCTGTTGAAACGCTTCCCTCGATGTTCTGAGCGTTTTAGCTTATGATTTATACATAGACATTAGCATTTTTCATGTTAACCCCCTTGTTATCTCTTACATTTCTAATGTCGTTGGAGGGAGCCAAATTTTCCCCTTGCGTGCATGCCCTGTGAGTAAAATAAAGCATGCCTGATAGCGGGAACTGCAACATTCATCAGCAGGGATGACACGAAATTAAACTGCGGAGACAGACGTGAAAAAAGCTTTCTGACTTTCTGATCGTTTTCGAATTTAGCTGCAATCTTCGGGTAACCCCGCGTTCAATTCCATTTCTACCAACGGAGCCCTGAATTTTCATAAATATGCGGTAGCATGGCAAGGAACTGCTTGAGTCAGGGTTCATTAACAAGTGCAATGACCTTCCCCTTCCATACTCGGTACTGGGACTTCGCCTAGGCGGAGTAATTAGCCACGCGGGGAGCGCACAGTTGAACACTTTTCCCAACACCAGGGTCGGTGGATCAGATGGTCGAGTAATCATCACACCAAGATCTAACGCACGTGATGTAATTGCAGCAATTAACGACGCGACTATCGGCTATCAAACAGTCATCACACTAAGTGCAACGATCCCTGATGAAGGGGGGGAGCCGTGCATATTCATAGGTATGCGGTAGCATTGCGAAGGCATCCTATAAATACTGCAGCCCTTGTGCATGAATCACCCGTATCCGCTAATGTCTCTGATTATGAGCTCGAGCAGGAATCCGAAACATCAGACGAATAAAGCACTTTGTCCAACGATCGTGTCCTTTTCTTTACGACTGCTTTCTGGGATTCGTCCCTTTGATTCTATTGACTGTGTAGTCGTTGCAATCATTAACAGACTGGGGGTCAGTCAACAATGACTACCGCAGATCGTGGCTCACGCGGTTGTCTTCTCTAGAGAGAATTCTGATCTCGTCGAATTTGAAGGCACAGCCAGGTCTTGTTGAATGAACCGCAACTTGTGAGCTGGCGTTAGTTCTTCGCACTGCTGCCGCTTGTCCGACCTTCTCCTTCTACAGTGTGTGACCGATCTCACGAAATGTTGGCCGAAATTCTAAAATGCGTTTTCGATCAGGAAGGATTGCTTAGGTGATGTAATATTGATTAGCTTGCATCCTAATCCTGTAGCAATTCGGACACATTAGGATGTCAAATTTTGAATGCACGTCCTTGAACCCCCTGCAAAAACAACACTTGGTAAAAAAATGACTACTTAAGTAGCATGCATTTTTCGCATTGATTTTCGATGGTCTCATAAATTCAAACACATTTCATAGAAACCATGCACAGAAATATGCTTTCTTTTACTCCTTTGGAAGAAAATCGCATTGTCTTCATATATTACACCCGGATAAGGTGTATATTTAGGTTTGAAAAAAGCATCCCAATTCCCGAAGCATTTTGACTCTGATCTGCCATTGCGGTGGCGTTTAGCGATTTCAGTCTGCAAGGCGCATGCTTTCCGCGTAAGGAAAGTCATGTATTCCTCTATGCTTTCAAGAAGATACTATATAGACTTCATAAAATATTTTGATGGACCCGGGCTGTGTTGTACATTTTATGTGGAGCATTGGCAAACAGACATGTGCGGTCCTTTATGCATGGACATCGCACGGTCTTGAAAAATCCCATAATTAGAAACTTCTTTAAAACCTTAATAAACACTTTTGTCGGGTATAAAATATAAAGATAATATGATCATCTACCAAAGAAGCAAAAGAAAGCATGTTATTGTGCATGGATTCTATAAATTGTATTTGAATTTATAAGACCACCGAAAATCAGTTTGAAAAATGCATGCTACTTAAGTAGTCATTATTTACAGAGTGTGGTTTCTGCAGGATGTTAAAAAGAAGTGCATTCAAAAGCCGACATCTTGATGAGTCCGAAATTATATAGGATTAGGATGTAATTTAATGAGTATTACAACACCACCTAAGTGATCCTTCCTAATCAAAAACGCATTCCAGACTTTCGGTCAGCATTTAATGAGATCGGTCACGCACTGTATATTTGGTGCTGAGACGTCTTCTTGACGGAGTAGTGAGCCACGCGGGAGCGCACAGTCTAACACCGTGTACAACGCCAGGTCATTGAATGGTCATCACACCAAGTGCAATGATCCCTAATGAATATTCATAGGTATGCGGTAGTATGGCGACTGCCTCTTATAAATACTACAGTCCCCTGTGCATGAAACACCTGTATCTGATATTGTCTTTGATGATTGGTTCAAGCAGGAAGCCGAAACGTCAGGCGAATTAAGCACTTGTTCCAGCGATCATATCCACTTCACAAGTATTAATAGTGCCATCAAGGATAAACTGAATGTTCTTCAGGCAATAACGCGTTCAGTACTCCCCCTGTAGGCCATAATGACTGTATCTGCATGAAAATAGCTTTTGCAGGAAAGGACGAATATGTATTTAGCTTCCTGGACCATCTTTCCTCTCCCAAATGGACCAAATCGCATATCGTGTCCGATATTTTCGCTCGTATACTAGCGCGTTTTTCACACCAGGTTGACTATTGACAACGCTGTTATGCTGTACATCCAAATATCCTTTTCTGAACAAGACCTTTAAGGGAATTAGACCAAGCAGTGAGAAGAAATTTTTATCAACGAAGCCCCCTGACTTGTTTAGTTTCCGAGGAAATTAATGCGCGATCCTGGAGTGAATCCTTTGGAGCAGAACCTTCCAGACACGATCCGAACGTTGATATGAATATTTGAGCTAAAATCCATTAGCTACTGCGGGATAACCGCGTAATTCATAAGAAGAAGCGATCGCTGGAACAAGGACTTTATTCGCCTGACGTTTCGGATTCTCATTTGAGCCCATCATCAGGGACAGTGGCAGAAATGGGTGATTCGTGCTAAGGAAGTTGTAGTATTTATAGGATGCAGTCGTCATGCTATCGCATACCTATAGACTTAAAGACAAGGTTGCCGAATCCCAATATCTTCGACGGGTTTTCAGAGAAAATGGTTACCCGCGCAACTTCGTCAAACGGTGCACGCGCAAACGAGACGAGCGACAAAGTCGTACCGACTCGAAATTCTGGCGAGCGATCCCGTGCATCAAGAACATCTCCGAGACCGTTGGTCGCCTTCTCGCACCAATTAGGGTTGGAGTCGCACACAGACCGGAGGCCACCATAAGGCGTCAGGTTATCAGACCAAAAGACCCACTGCCACAGCAAGTAACATCTGGGGTCGTTTATCGGATCTGGTGCAGTTGCGGACAAAGCAACTACGTCGGAGAACCTGGAAGACTGTTCTGGACGCGAATCTCCGGACAGGCAGCAGCGGTGCGGAAAATGACGCCAACTCTCAAGTCGCGACCCGTTCGACGAGGTCCGGCCAAACATTCAAATTTGATGAGGTCGAAATTAATGCGAGCGATGGCAACCGCGTGAGCCGGGAACCGCTTGAGTCATGGTTCGCTGGACCACAGTCCATCAACAGGTTCGAAGACCTCCCTACCCCACATTCGAAACCGAATTTTACCTTTTTTTAAGTAAACTACTTATAGTCGTAATTTTCTACCACAAGAGTAAAATAGTAAATACTGGTATGCATGCTTTCTGTAAAAGATATTTGAATTTATGAGGACATCGAAAATCTACTAGAAAAATACTTACCATATAAGTGGTCTGCTTTACAGAGTGTAGTTTTGCAGGAACCCAGAAAGGAGTTCGTTCAAAATCCGGCATTTTGAAGCTAGTAAATTATCTTTGGAGTACGCTGCATGGTGATTAATATTACAACCGTAGTTAATCAGTCTTTAGCGTCAACGAAATCACGACTAAATCTAAACCTTTTCACCACCACTTTGCCCGTCTCGCGGTCCATGCGGTCTCTACAGGAATAACTAAACTGTGCTCGAGTTTGCAGATAACCCTCCCAGACAGAATTGCTACCTATGGAATACCTAAGAATTGCTAAAATCAAATTGATTGAGTATGAGAATTTTCGTATTCCGCTCGCAAGTTGCAAGGGCCGATGTTCCAGCACAATTCAAAGCTTCTCGAGAATTACTCTATTTCTAAAGTATATTTGACAAAATTAGAAAATACGAGTTGCGTCTTCTCCGCTGCAAAGCATATGCGACAAAAGCGTACCGGCACCAAATTCTGACGACAGATCCCGTACGTTAAGGTCGTTTCCGAGACCGTCAGTTGCTTTTTCGCACCACTTGGTGTTGGCGTTGCACACAGACAGGCGGCAACCACTAGGCGTCAGGCGATAAGACCAAAAGACTCGTTGTCACGGCAAGAAACATCTGGAGTGCCTTATCGGATCTGGTGCAGTTGCGGGCAAAGCAACTACGTGGGAGAAATTGGAAAACTGCTCCGGACATGAATCGTCGGACACGCGGCACCCGTGCGGAGAAATGACGCCAACTCACAGGTTGCGGCCCATTCGACGAGACCCGGCCGCACATTCAATTTCGATGAGGCCGAAATTATCGCGAGAAGGGGTAATCGTGAGACCCGCGAGTTGCTTGAGTCATGCGCCACCAGACCCCAATCTATAAACAAGTGCATTGGCATACCCACTCCGTATTTTGTGCTGAGACATAGTCTGGCGAAAGTAATTAACCACTCGGGTAGCGCACAAGCCGAGCAATCATCACGACAGCATCCAGCACGGGTGATGAGATTTCAGCAATTAACAACTTGTACTTAGCGCACCAGCGGGCAACAATTATTGCTGAAGGGGGGCGCGGTTACCTTCTATAGGTATGCGGTAGCATGGTGGCTGAATCCTAAAAGTACTGCGACTCCCTGTGCACGAGTCACCCGTTTCTGCCACTGTCCCTGATAATTGGTTCAAGTGCGAATCCGAAATTTCAGGCGAATAAAATCCTTGTTCCAGCGATCGCTTCTCCTTCTGGAACTCGCATCTTCGTTTGTATCGGTAACCGCGTAATATTTGCAAACCACCAACAGTATGAAGTGACAATTTCTGGCTTATATGCAGTCGTCAGCCAGGTATACCCTTGTACTTGTCGGCAATTTCATTCTGCCAATATCACTGCTGATTGGACTCCATGGAGAACTCGTAAGCCACAACGAAACGAGTGGGATCGGTGATCTCCCCTCTACCAGTCTCTTTTGTGCTGACAACAAAAGTTTAAGCCAAAAGCCCAGACACGCGTGTTCAGCTGATCTTGTGCTGCTGTCTGACGCAGTTGCAAGGGGTTCGACTGATGGATTTCAGCTCAAATTTCGGACCATGCCAAATAAGGGTCTGTTCCAAAGGATTCACTTCAACGTCGTGCATTAAGTTCCCCGGAAATAAAACAAGACCAGGTGAAATTGGAGTTCATATACATACGAACCCCTCGAACCCCTCGAAACTGCGTCAGGCAGCGGTACAAGATCGGCGAAAAACGCATGCCTGAGCTTTTAACTAGAACCTCTGTTGGGAGTGGGGCAAATTATTACACAATTTAGCGTCTTTTGCATCCTGCTTAATTTGGATACATTTTTTACTCAGTTTATTATCACCTTAGCGAATTTTTGCATACTACTGACTTCCAATGTGAGACTGCCAGCGGACATGTAAGTATTAATAAATTTTGGCAGGAGGACGCTGGCCCAGTCTAGGGCATCACAGGCGGTCGTATAGCGACTGCCATTTCTTCAAAGATTTGCCATAAACCTTATTTCCCCTTTACGTAACTTACAACAGGTGGGCTAACTCATGAATGGTCAACCGAAATTCCGAAATGCGTTTTCGTTTCGAAACAATTAATTAAGTAAGGCTGTGAAATTAATCATCATTCATCATAATTCTATAATAATTCAGTTACCATCGGATGTCGGCTTTCAAATGAACTTCTTTTCGGTTGCGTGCCAAACTCATACCTATTGAGAAATGAATACATACGTGGCATGCTTTTTTTCTCATTGATTTTCAATGCCCTCAAAGATTCAATTATACTTCGTGGAAAACAGGCGTAAAAATATTCATTTATTTTGCTCATTCGGTATAAAGTTACGTCCTCTTTCAATGTGATACCCGAAGGAAGGATATAATTCGGTTTTCAAAAATTTTCTAATGCCTGAATATTTTTTTAACCCGACTTGCCGTTGCAGCTACCTTCAGGGTTTCCAAACTACAGACCGTATATTTTCCACGTACAGAAAACCATACTCTTCTCTACGGTATTAAGAGGAGACCATATGAGGTTCATAAAATTAAGCAGTGGATTTGAGCAACATTGTTAACTTTACAAGCTGCATTGGTAAATTCATGCCGTTTTATTAATGGCATTTCACGGTATTAAAAAATCTCACAATAAGAAACTTTTTTGAAACCGAATTATACTCCTCCTTCGAGCAAAAAACGAAGGAAGACGTTATTTTTCAGCGAATTAATAAAGGAATGAATATTTTTATATATTTTTTTCAAGAAATATAATTAAACTCTTGAATGCATCGGAATTCAATGAGAAAATTGCATGCTACTTAAGTAGTCATGTTTTGCATATTTTGGCTCTTGTATGCGGTCGAAAATAAGTTAATTCAAAAGCCGACACCCCTAGGTAGCTGGGTCATTATAGAATTATGTTGCAGAGCTGAAGTAGGCAAGAACGGCAGGATTTATTGGTACCAAAAAATTTCGCGACTGCTCTTCAGCTGCCTCCTGTCGCTTCATAAGAGAGATAACGAGTGAGAACAATACAACAGATTTGAATTCGTGCAGAAAATCGATGCAGAAACAGCAAGGTTAGGGTTTTGGGCAATGTTGGCTAATCGATAAAGTTAGTAACACAAACGCAGTAGGGGAAGAAAGTGGAAAAAAGGGGAAACGTTAAAGAGCAAAAATGAGAAGAGAGAGGGGGAATCATGGAGCTAGAGGCTACCATGGCAATGTTAGGTTAACCACGTGCTCCAATTGTTTACAAAGATCTGGTTTCACTCGTCGTATATAGGCTGACTTCCAACGTGAGACTGCCAACGGACATGTAAGTATTCATAAATTTTGGCAGGAGGACGCTCGTCTGTTGTGTTTTAAAGCTCAGTCTAGGGCATCACAGGCGGTCGTATAGCGACTGCCGTTTCTTCAAAGATTTGCCAAAAACCTTATTTCCCCTTTACGTAACTTACAACAGGTGGGCTAACTCATGAATGCTCAACCGAAATTCCGAAATGCGTTTTCGTTTCGAAACGATTAATTAAGTAGGGATGTAAAACTAATCATGATTCGGCATACTCTTATAATAATTCAGTTACCGTCGGATGTCGGCTTTCAAATGAACTTCTTTTCGGTTGCGTGTAAACCTTTATGCCCTGTGAGAAATTGCTACTTATGAAGCATGCATTTTTCTCATTGATTTTCAATGTCCTTAAAGATTCAGTTATATTTCGTGGAAAAAATATTCATTAAAATATTAAAATAATGACTAATGGAATATAATAATACAATAATAATTTAATATAATAATACAGCAATATAATAATTTAATATAATTTATGTAATATAATATATAATATAACATAATAATATAATAAAACAATATAATAATATAATAGAATATTCATAAATGCGTGAAAATATTCATTCCTTTGCTCATTCGGTAGAGAGTTGCGTCTTCTTTCAATTTAAAACCCAAAGAAAGGGTATAATTTAATTTGCAAAATGTTTTCTAATTCCTGAATAGTTTTCAAACCCGACCTGCCGTTGCACCTACATTCAGGGTTTCCAAACTACAAACCGTATATTTTCCACGTACGGAAAACCATACTCTTCTCTACGGTATTAAGAGGAGACCATGTGAGGTTCATAAAATTAAGCAGTAGATTTGAGCAACATTGTTAACTTTACAAGCTGCATTGGTAAATGCAGATACATGCCATTTTATTATAGGCATTCCACGATATTGAAAAATCTCACAATCAGAAACTTTTTTCAAACCGAATTATACTCCTCCTTCGAGTAAAAAAATGAAGGAAGACGTTATTTTTCAGCGAATTAAAAAAGGAATGAATGTTTTTATATATTTTTTTCAAGAAATATAATTGAACTCTTAAATGCATCGGAATTCAAGGAGAAAATTGCATGCTACTTAAGTAGTCATGTTTTGCAGATTGTGATTCTTGCATGCGGTCGAAAATAAGTTAATTCAAAAGCCGACACCCCTAGGTAGCTGGGTCATTATAGAATTATGTTGCAGGCTGACCAGTTTTACAAAATTACTTAATTAATGCTTTTGAAGCGAGGACGCATTTGAAAATTCCCGTTGACATTTCATAAGTTAGCCCACCTACTGTATTGCGTATACCTCACTCTCTCCTCTTCCTTCACCTGGGGCCGATTTCGAGACAGAGTCATAAAGACCGAAGGCAGGATCGGGCTCGGGTGGCTGGGATAGAGAAACTAGCACCTTGACGTACCGCCATAGCCTTTAATCTGGTGCGAAGACTAACCACGATTTTAAATAACAAGAAAAAAAGAAGACGGCTTGGATCCCGACTGGCGTGACGCGAGCTTGAACCTGGACGTGCCGCTACACTGCCTGGTGGCGCTTGTTTTAGGTGCTCATTCCCAATTACGACCACCGGACCCCAATCTAGCTCGTGTTCTGGTTCAACACTGGCCAAGATTTTACATAACAAGAAAAAAAGAAGTCGGCTTGGATCCCGACTGGCGTGGCGCGAGCTTGAGCCTGGGAGTGCCGCTACACTCCCTGGTGGCGCCACCGGACTCCGATCTAGCTCCTGTTTGGGTTCAACGTGCCTACAGTATGGTCCCTTTTATGGGTGCTTCTTCATATCCTCATGTTACAATACAAATGCGGGCGCCAGGGAGCCTCACGCCACTGAGTTGCATCTTGTGTGATCTGACACATTTACTGCTAGTCGGCTCCACAACACCGTTGATCCACTTTGTGGGTGGGATCTTGGTTTACCTAATTTGTGTCAGAGTATCCAATCAGCGCTGACTGGGGAATAGCATTTTTGCATTAGAGGTAGAATGTTGTTTCTTATTTTGCCATCACATGGAGATGGTCATGCCCAGGTTGCAGGTTGCTACCACAGTCTGACACTGAGTCTGCCGTTTTTTTTAGTTTGGAAAAAATATCCTTTCCTGATACTGCAACTGTAGTCTAGTGTTCCCTAAGGTCTGAGACAGGCGAGTTATGAGGTTGGGTGTTCTTTTCATCTGATGTGCGTTCAAGAGTTCAAACATTTTAACTCCTTAGTTTAATATGAACCAGGTCGCGCAAGACGTATGGTTTGCGAAGTGAGTTCTCAGAGTTTGAGTAAGTTCACTAATACCTCTTCATATGTATACTGACTCGTCTGCGTGTGAGGTCTCTAGACCGGCCACAAGGCACAAGGATACAAGCAGCGAACGCATTTTCACTACAAGCAGCTGAACCCTCATATGCGCCTCTTAAGTGCCAATCCTAATGTTTATATTGACATTGAGCATGGTGTAAAGTCTGCCACTAAGAGGACCCAGAGCGGTTGGAAAAAGATGAGGTCTTAGTGACTCTTATTACGACTGTATCTCCTGTACCATGTGACTAGATTCCTTCTGAGGTGCCAGGATCCGCTTGACGCCTTATGCGATGGTTTTTTTCTCTAAGCAGTCTTTCATCACTCGATTCGCAGATACACAACACCTTCCTGACCCCAAAGTCAAATCTTTTGCAGTTACGTCTGGCTGCCTTCTGAGGCTCGTCAAGCACCTGTTACAGCATGTCATTCACACTCAACCATTGAGGGCACACCAGAAATACTCTGATTTTTCAAACACCCCAGGAAATCACACAAGGTCAGTCCTCTGTGACACTGGCTACTAGCACGTGAGTGAGACTGCGATCTAGTACGCCAAGGTCGCGGCGACGGAGTCTGGTGGTGGTGGTGGGAGCATCTCTCTCTCTTTGCCTGGCGAGTGCACCTAGGAAAGGCCTTCCGTGTCCTTTCTGTGCCGCGCTGAAAGATGCGTACTGAGGGCTGAGTTCTCATGTTCCGAAGTGCAATGCACATTCTCTCCTTTTGCGGGGGCAAGTCACCTTCGTGGTCTTTCCCGTTGTTCCTCATAACTCGACGAATTGGTCCTTATTCGTAGGGCTAGGTTACCGCTGTTTTAAGGCATGTTTGCATACAGACTGACCCTTACTTCTAGCAGCCCTTCTAGCATATTGGACGAGACTCCTCGTTTTTATTGCCCGAATCCGGATATTGTTAAAAATGTCTTCCGAACCTTAGTTCTCGTTCCGAAGAATTTAGTCCAAGTCTGCGCATTTATTCCCTCGGTGAAGGCGAAACTGGGGTTCAGATACCAGAAACCACACGGGGAAGGCTGGGGGACCCACCTACGAGACGGGCCCTTTGAATATGCGTCAGGCAGCGGCACAAGATCAGCGAACCACGCGTGTCTGGGCATTTAACTTCCACTTTTGTTGTCAGTATGGTAAAAAAAAAAGCTTTTTGTTCACTCATATGTCGTTCGAAAAAATTACGCACTTGACTTATGTCCGTAGCTACTATGAAACACTATGGGATTTGAAACTTTTTAAAACTGGGTGCTGCAAGCTTTCATGCAGATAAGATCGACGAAACACGCGCGTATGGGCCTTAAGTTAATACCTATAGTGTCAGTATGGTTAAGTACAGTAGATGTGCTAACTCATGAAATGTCAACCAAATTTTCGAAATGCGTTCTCGTTTCGAAAAGATAAATCAAGTAGGGTTGTAAAACTAATCAGGATGCAGCATAAATCGATGATGACCCAGTTACCTCAGGGTGTCGGCTTTCGAAAGAACTTATATTCGGCTGCATGCAAGATCTATACTCTGCAAAAAATGACTACTGAATAAGTATGCAATTTTCTCATTGATTTTCGATGCCCTTGAAAATTCAATTATATTTCATAGAAAACATCCATAAAAATATTCATTCTTTTACTTATTCGGTAGAAAATCACGTCTTTTTCCAATTTCATACCCAAAAGAAGAGTATAATTCGGATTTAAAAAAGTTTTTTATTGTGAGATTTTTTAGTACCTTTAAATGGCCGTTCATGAAACGTCATTTATCTGCATTTACGAATGTGGCTTGTAAAGTTAACATTATTGCTTAAATCTACTGCTTAAATTTATAAACCTTATATGGTCTCCTCTTAACACCGTAGAGAAATGCATGGTTTTCCGTACACGGAAAATATACAGCTTGTAGTTGTGAAACCCTGAATGCAAGTGTAACAGCAGGTCGGGTTCTGATTTATTCGGGAATTAGAAAAGTTTTTTGAAACCGAATTATACTCTTCTTTTGAGTATGAAATTGAAGGAAGACGTGATTTTCTACCGAATAAATAAAAGGATGAATATATTATGCGTATTTTCCATGAAATATAATCGAATGTTCAAGGGCATCGAAAATCAATGAGAAAATTGCATACTTATTCAGTAGTCATTTTTTTTGCAGAGTATAGATCTTGCGTGCAGCCGAATATAAGTTCTTTCGAAAGCCGACACCCTGAGGTAACTGGGTCATTATCGATTTATGCTGCATCCGGATTAATTTTACAACACTACTTAATTTATCTTTTCGAAAAGAGAACGCATTTCGAAATTTTGGTTGTCATTTCATGAGTCAGCACATCTACTGTAATTGCACAATTATATACTATTGGTTGCCTGTTGTAAATGTTACGCGGCTATTCCGCCGTGACTGATGGATTTCAGCTCAAATATCCATACGAACTTGTGGACCGAAGGTTGCATAGTTATTTTCTAGTAAATTGGGCTACTACAGTATTTTAACATACGATTTGGAATTCAACAGATGATTCAAGCAAGGCCTTACAAATGATGCTAGATGAAGATGATCTCATTTTACGTCGTAGTATGCCAGCTTTTGCCAGAGGATTTACGTAGCCAGTAGCATAGACAACAGTATTGAAAATAATTTGCCATGTTACCAAGGTGCTTCTATCTTCATTTGACATTTTACATTTGCAAACGGTTTAACGGAAGGCAATGAATATCTCCTGTACTACAAGTTGTCTTTGCAACCATCCCCTTTCGCACAAACACAGCTGCGTGAGAACGCTCTACCGGCGTGTAGATGCCCACTGCACAGAGCCAGCCGACAGGAAGGCTAAGGTCCAGTTCCTACAGAAACTCTTCACAGCGAACGACTTTCTTGGGAATTTTGTCGAAAAGTGCCGGTGATAGACCCAGAGAAGAAAACCGAAGGGGCAACCAAAACCGAAATGCCGGCATGCAGTGTCCTACATAGCCGGTGTGCCAGAAGTATTTCCTAGACTGATGAGCGAATTTGGGATTCGTGTCGCTCCCCAAACTGAATCAACAATAGGTCGTCAACACATGCACCCAACAATCAAAAATCGGGGGTCATTTACCGGATAGACTGCAGTTGTTGTCAAGCCAATTATGTTGGTGAAATCGGCAAACGGGTTCGCACGAAATCGAATGAGCACGAAATGGCTGTGAGACGAATGAATGATCTCTCCTTGGTGGTCATCCACGCCTCCTCGCCAGGGCGCGGCTTTGACTTTCAGTGCGTAAAAATATTGGGCCAGTCGGACGACCGAGTTGCTCGCCTGCTGCAGGAAGCATGGCAGTCAACCGAGGACTCGATTAATCGACATATCGATCTGCCAATCGCCTACCAAGCACTGCGTGAACGAATCAGCAGAGCAGCTAGAGGTCATTCCCGACAGAGGTGAATTAAATATGTTATGAGTTGTACACTTTTCCATTCCTTGACGATGGGTTCGCTTGAGAGTTCAAGACGTTGTATAAATAAACAACTGGTCCCAGCGATCGCCTTCTCTTCTTCTTCTTCTACTGAAAAATTAAGTATATTTCGAAAAAAAGAATGTGAAAACGTTTTTCAGAAAAGAGTAGCGTCCAAATTTCAGAGGACCGAACAATTGTGTTTTACAAACTACACAGCCTCGAACCAAGCTCTGAAAGAAAAAAACACAATTTTTTGGACTTCATAGGTTTCAGCCATAGTCAAAATACCCAATCCACGTACCGATTTAGAAACTCTGTTTAAACCTTATACTATTCGTGACATCTGTTCGAAACTACAGCCCTAGGGTTTAAAATCTGAGATAAAAAAGTTTATAGTCAAATCGTTCTTCGTAGGTGGTCTGCTCACTTACTCGGGTCAAGTGGTTTCTCGTATTCTCTCGAGCAAGACAGACAGAGAGAGAGAGCACACCTCATAAAAAAAAGATAATTTAGTTTGGCTGATTCGTTAAGTGAAAGCGCTACCACCACCGCAGCTTGGTGGTTGTTTAACGGACCACACTGCCTTAGTTTTAGCGATATGACAGAACGGAAGTGTTTTTTTTACGGTGGAAAAAACATCGCAACCGTTTTCGGACCTGAAGGAAGAAGCAGCCACATGTCATCGCAGACGTCACAAGACTGACATACAAGGACCCCAAAAACAACAGAATATAACGCCAACAGTCTGATCGATCTTCAACGAAAACACAACGAGCGGGTAACGCAAAAAACCTATGGCGATGATTCAAAAAGAAGGCTGATAGACACACGCAATTTGGCGTGTATCCATCGACCCCCCAGAAGCGAAACAAAAATATGCACAAGGCGTTTACAGCGTACTGCTATTTGTTCAAACGGTCATTGACAGCAAGGTCTTGAATCGACTTGGCACATATACTGGTCAATGGCGCCCTCCTCTAGTCGTGAGTGGTCGTAAACCTCTCTTATTTCAGGACATTTTCTTTTATTCGGAGAAAGAAGCTTGGTTTCTTTCAAGAACGTTTGCCACGACTTCAACCTTCTCGCCGCGAATTTTATCAACTTGGGAATACTAAGCTAACGGCAGGCGTGAAAGAGGACACCTAGGCGTCCCTCCAAAACGGATGTCTGAACACTGTTGGTGAGGACACATTTGAGTATATCTCGAGCACTGATCAGGCCCTTCAGGGAAACAGCATCCGTCAAGCGGACGTCTACACAAAGTTCCTACTAACAGGCAGTGCGCCGACAACTGCTCATAGCAACGAAAGTACTTCATATATACGCAGGCAAATGTTGCTACCAATTGTCTGGGCAAAAACGTTCTGTGGTTAGGAGGAAACGTATACAGCCTCCACGGTCGCTGTGGTTACAACAATAGATCTTGACTGTCGTGCTAACTGACGCACGGACCTCCCAGAACCTCTCCAGCAAACTCAACTATTGTGGAGACCTCCCGCTAATACCCCTAGTGAAAAAGATTAGATTCATGGCGTGCGAGGTCCGCTCATCTTCGTGTCCACAGTAGTTGGCGAAGTCTTCCCTATCTCATTTTTCGTAAATAAACACGGCTCTGTCCTCAATTTACTCAGAGTCGACTTAAAAAATAAACCGCTGACTAGAGATGACCGACAGAGTTCACTCCCTGTACCGACTTCTTCAACACTTTATTTAGAATTTACGACGGTGGAAACTTTTAGGTACCTAAACGCGACGAACCCAACATCAGTGAATATCAAAGCGACGAGGGTAGATCGAAGTATAGTGTCCGAAAAAACAGTGGCAAGCTGAAGTTTGTTGAAAGAAATAACCAGGACGGTGAATAAACACTCATCTTGGAACAATCGATCATACATTTGAATCTCAGGAGAGCAACGATCCCCGACAAAGTCTGTTCAAAAAAACAACATTGACGTGAGGCATGGCCTTCAGATGATGAATCTACAAATAGGCACACTGAACCTCCCCCGGCTTACGGAGGCTTTAGCCACTAATTACACACAAGGCAGGGTAGAGGGCTGCAGCGAATGAAACGCGGAGGCTCAGCTACCGAACACCCAAATAATGAATAGCAATAATGACAACTCGTTAAGTCGCCAGGCATCAGATAAAAGACTAAGACCGGCTGAATGGAAAAAAACGATCAGCTCTAGACTGACTAGTCTGGCAGATCATTTGAATTTCTATTCTGGTCTATGCGTTCGAAGTTTTGGTAATAGTTTGACAAACAGGCCCATCAAAACGTCAGCAGTAAAATAATTCTGTTCGGTCTGGCAATCCCTTCTCCTAAAGGTATGCAAAGAACGTCTAGGGTATTATAACCAACAAAAATTTTGACTGCCACCAGATTAAGTTCATTTTGTTTCTTTTTCTCATTCATCATTCGAATTACAACCTTTCACGGAAAGGAGCTCTTTCATTTCACAGACAGGAAATATTCAGTCTACATTAACGTGACGCTCTAAAACCTATCCTGATTTCAAAACGGTTGGGTGCTGCTCGCATGTAACCATGATAATCTTTAATTTCATTTACAGGAAAGCGGGTACTTAGCTCAAGTGAGGGGACTTTTGAATTTGAAGGCGCTCGGCGATCAAGTGATTAATTTTCATGTCTGACATGTCCATGCAGAGTTGCGTTATAGCCGGTTCGCGATCCAGGGTCCATCGAGACGTTGTTGTCTGGGTGGTAGAACAGATAATGCCAGTTTATCTTGCATGCCAATTTTACTGTCTCGTGTTTCTACTCGTAACATTTAAGCGCGTTTATTCCTCCGCCAAAAGTTGATGCCAAGCAGGACAAAACTTTTCCATTTGTAACCTTGTAGCCAAAGCGAAAATTGGGATAGCAATATCTTGTTTTCCATCTGCACTCAAGTCAAAGAACATGCAATTTGGAGTGCATACGTCTGCTTTTGATAAATTCTCTTCAAGCCTGTACATTTATATGGCCCCTGAAGTAATGAATCAAAAGATACGGGCAAGTAGATAATTAAGCTGTAGCGCGGGTTTGGGTACCGCTAGACATTAAACGTAATTTAGTCCGCTGTTTGACGGAAAGAGTGAGAGGAATCTGCTCAGCTGATAGCTTTGAGAAAGAGCTTAAGATCACCAAAAGCCTTTTTTGCCAGAACGGGTATCCTAATCGATTCATTACTAAGAACATGATCAAAAGACTACAAAAGCCCCGATAATGACGGCAGGAAAGAAAAGGCTCTTCATCAGGGTCCCATTTCAAGGGGATGCACCAAGTGAAATTTTAAGAAGACGCCTAACTCAAGGTGTATGAAAAACCTTGCCAGCATTTGACACCCGTGTACTGTTCTCCACCAGTCCCATCCTATATGGAGAGGGCAAGGACCAACTGCCAGCTCAAACCACATCTGTGTGTATTTACTCCTTCACCTGCTCCTGTGGGGCTGAACATGCTGGTCGCACGAGCCGGCTTTAATCAAAAAGAATAAAATAACATCATCCAGCATGCTTAGAAAAGGGTCAAATAAGGAACATCAACAGCTCGATCCTCGCGCACAGGGTAGACGGAGATCACCGTGTAGACGCCAGAGAGGCCTTCAGAGTGATTTAGAAGGTCCCACCAAGCTACCCAAAACTACTTGGGCAGCGCTTGTTGGCTACGGCAGAGGCCGCTGCGATCAGGCTACGCGGACTGGTACTATGTGCACAGAAGAACTTCATACAGGTCCCACGGTTGCCATGGTTCAAAGGCATCAAGCCAGCCACCCGCATATAATTAGCTTCGCCGGGGCCCACATTCTCCCTGGTGCTCCACTCCTCCCTCCCCTCCTCCCCAAACCCGAACTACAGCTTAACTATCTACCTGCCCGTATCTTTTAAGTCCTTACTTCAATACCCTAAGAGCAAGCACTTGCGGATCGAGACTCGCTGCTCGCGTCCCGCTCGCAACTGCCTTCTTATTGGTTGGCTGCAGTCGTAGCAGCAAGTTTCCCGCGGCCGCGCACGAGTAAGAGTGCTCTGATCTGCTATCGATTTTTATCGATAGGACGGCCTAATTGCTCGTCATACTCGCACCTGGGCGTCAATTCCTGCCTTGCCACGCCGCTGAGCGCACGCATTGCTGTCCCGTGCTTTTCCTTTTCTGTTAACCCATACTATTGAGTTTTACCGTTTTCTTTTCTGCCATGTTCAGACCAATATCTCGGAGGCGTGTCGAGAGTTTAGAAATCGTATGCGTGAAATTGCCGAGAAAGTGAGGCAGAAGTACCCGCCCAAGTCATCATCTTCGTTGAGAGGTTTATCCACCTACACTCGGTTAATAAATGCCCCAACGTCCTCTTCGGAGGACACATCGACCTCGACGACTGAACAGTGGCACAGTCATTTTGAAGAGCGTTCGATGTCCTTCCCAACTGAGGTGGATGTAACCGCAGGCGACCTGCTACGAACCTGAGCAGTTTGTAGCCGAATACCCCGCCAGCACCTGACAAATCTGCTGAAGATTTTGAGGCAGATGGAGCCAGACGACGCGTCAAACATGCCATATAAATGTAGAGACCTGAGGAGAATTTATCGAAAGTAGACGCATGCTCGCCAAATTTCCTTCTGGATTTTACAATGGGAATTTTCGCAACTCAAATAACAGGGTTTATCGGGCGAAGGGATAGTCCTCACAACCAAAAAAGCACATTTTTGAGAAAAACATAATTACACCTTGATTGTTATAACAACTGGACCGTAAGGGTAAACAGAGATCTGACAGAGGAACTTAAAGTAGATGTTCTATCTCGTTGACTGTTGACCGTAAAGATGACTAACTTACTATTTTATTATTTATTGTTGTGCAGCATTATATGAAGATATTTCTGTCACGATAGGATGACGGCTTTTAAACGAGCTTCCTTTCGGAGGTTTGCGAAAACCGCTGTCCGCAAGATGTGACGACCTACGTAATATGAATTTTTCTCATGGATTTTCTATGACCGTATAAATTCGAACGTATTTTATGGACAGCATGCACAAAAGTTTCGTCCTTTTATTCATTTGTTAGGAAATTACGTCCCCTTTAAATTTTAGGCAAAGGCAGGATGAGGCGCCCTACTTGAATGTCGGTAGACAGTGAATCATGCCATATGACATTTTATCCTGGCAAACATTGCACAGCCAACAATAATTACCTCCCATAACCTCAACCCATTACTTAAATTCCGTTATTCTTTGAAATTTTTAGTTCTAATTTTTTTTGGATTGACGCGTCAATTGTCGTTGAAATACGGAAGCGTACGATGAGACTTTTGGCGGAAGTCCAGACAATTTCTGTGGTTTTTGGATTTCGCCATCTTACTGTCTGACGTGCTGCCGCAGCCGTAAAGTCCCCATCACCACCATTTCCTTATGACACGATCTCCAGTCTGCCGACAGCTAAGTGAGAACCTTCTCCCTACCGTTACAAAATGTTATATTCGGAGAAAGTGTACAGCTCGGTTTTAGGAAAACTTATTTAATTCTCGAATAATCTAGAACCTGCCTGCCATTACACTTAAATTCAGGGTTTCCAAACTACAAGCTATACATTTTCCGAGTAAGGAAAATCATACACTCCTATATGCTACTAAAAATATTTCATATGAGATTTCCTGAGCATTTGCAGTGGACTTGGGCCACAGCATATACTTAACAATCGGCATTAACAAATGCAGAAGTACGCTGTATTATAAATGACATTTCGTGGTCCAAGCAGATTTCGTAATAAGAAACTATTTAAACCCGAAATATACTCTTTACTTAAACATAGAAATAAGTCGTTCTTTGTTACTAAATGGACGAATATTTCTGCGCACATTTTCTACAAAATGTTTAAAAGATGTCGAAGGTACAACCACTGGAAAGGCAGCTTTATTGGTCTAAGGTTTCAAACGCTAACAGTTCATTATCAGAGACTGTAGAGTGCAGCAACGTGTGAAAATTTATACCGTTGTAGGGTAAGGGGGAGGGAATGATGTCCGTGGTTAGGTCTGGTTCGAGCTGCCTGGCCCACAATGGTGCCTCGGCTTGGTTACGGCGTTTTTCCTTCCCAGGGATGTGTGCTGCGCCACCTAGCTGCGTGGGCGAAGTGCGTGATAATACGCGGCAAATCAATGTGTCTATTGATGGACTTGGTGGCCGACACCCACGTCTCCAACAGTTCCCGCCCCGTCTTGTTGCCGGCCCGCTCCAATATCCGCGTGTTGGCGAAGTCGAACTAATGGTCTTCCTCCAGCGTGTGAGTGACGACTTGTGGTAGTGGGTCGCCTCTCCGAACGGTCCGTTTGGGCTCGAGTATCCCTGGGCTCAGGCGTCGTCCTGTTTGGCCTGTGTAGTGGCAAGGACAGTAATGGCACGGGATTTGATAGACTACGTCCGACTGCTCACTTGCGTCCAGCCGATCCTTCATCTTCATGTTTCTGCTACGGGCGATGTCCACGTCTAACTCTGCCGCAATGAGTTCTCCGACTTCGGACGCATTCTCTATGTACGGTAGGGATTGCCAAATTGTTGGTATCTCCCTTTCGTCTGTCCGTCGTGGGTGCGTACGTATGTAGCGGCTGATGATACTATTTGGACTGCCGTTTTATGCCAATTGGTCCTTAACATGCCATAGTTCTTGCATCTATCAACAGAAGCATGGACTATCCTGCGGGTTATCACGCACTACGCCCACGCAGCCAGGTGGCGCAGTTCACATCCCCGCGAAGGAAAACGCATGTTACCACGCGGGGGACCATTGTGGGCCAAGCAGAATGAACCAGACCTAGCCACGGACGTAATTCCCCCCTCTCGCGGCACAACGATATAAATGTCCACACGTTGCTGAACTCTAACAGTCCCTGATGATGAACTCCCGTTTGAGTTCGAAAGTTGAGACCAATAATACTGCCGTTCCAGTGATTGTGCCTTCGGCTTCTTTCAAGCAAGAACATAACATGCGGATATTCTCCTCCATTCGTCTATAAAAGTATTCGAGTTGCGAAAATTCCCATAGCAATAATCAGAAGACGAGGTGGCGAGCATACGTAGCTTTCGATAAATTCTCATCGGGTCAGTACAATTTTATGGGAATGGAATAGAAGTACAAACACGTCAGTGATAAGATAAGTCGATTAAAGTTCGCCTTAAAACACATGCTGGG
>CACRXP010000111.1:909779-938749 GCA_902702965.1 Spirometra erinaceieuropaei
TCAACACGCTGACTCCGTCATGCGGGCGCCGATTAACCCTACCCCCGAGACGCATTTATACCCTGTCGACAATTAGACTGATCATTCCCCTTGTAAATGTACAGGCCTGATGAGGATTTACCGAAAACATATGTTAGCCAATTGACTTTTTAACCGAGTAATATTCACAAGCAGCCAACAGGCAGCCAGTAGTATACATTTGTGTAATTCGCAGCCTCGTCAAGCGGCAGGGAAACACGCGTGTCTGGGCTTTCAGCTACGACTTGAGTTGTCTGTATGGCAAATAATTACACAAGTGAATGGTTGCAGCGTCAAAACATGCTATAAGGCCCCACCGAGAAATGTTAATTTAACACACATTTTGGTCAAGTTACCCGCCCAACCTATTGCAACGTCTGGAATGCCCCAAATCGGATACAGCAAAACGACTGCCTAAGCAGGATTTCCTAATTCATCCGTCTTAAATCCCCCAGATAACTACCAGGCTCACGTAATTAAGGGTTGTCTTGGCAGATTTTGAGCAATTTCTTTTAATCCAACTATGGAAAACTCGGCGACTCTGTGAGATTTGAACCCATGGCTTTAGTACGGTTAACGCTTAAGCCACCTGAGGTACGAGGCGCCACCTGGGGACTGGGGTTAGAATCTCACCGATGCTCCAAGTTTTTCACAGTTGGGATAAAATGGACCATTAATAATCTCTTCATATTGACCCAACCGTGAAAAACTCGGCGCCTCGGTGGGATTTGAACCCACACAGTAAGCGGAAGGCTTTAATACAGCCAACGCTCTAACCACTTGGGCTACGAGGCCCCGCCGGACGACGCGAGTTTAATCACATTTGGGTCAAGTTACCGGCCCAACCTACTGCAACGTCTGGAATTCACCAAATCTGATACAGTATGTTGGTTGCCCAAGCAGGATCTCCTAAGTAATTCACTAGAATCCATCAGATGCCTACCAGGATCATGTCATTCATAGATATTTTGGGAGATTTCGAATAATTGATATTGAACCAAATGCCGAAACAGAATTTAGTATCTAACTTAATAGCCACTGCCAGTCAATCATATCCAAACACAGGCGTGAAAAAATTGGCCACCTCCGTCATTCCGGTCGCAGAGCGGTTGCCCGCAAATACTTTACACTGAGCTGCAAGGCTGACTGTGGTGGGCATGTCGAGGAACCTGATCAGCAACTTCCATATATATATATATTTACTCAGGAATGGGCGCACACCGATCCATTGGCTTTCCGAAGCAAACAAGCTTCGTATGGTTGCCTGTTCGTGACCCCTATCGCCCATACGAAGCTTGTTTGCTTCGGGAAGCCAATGGATCGGTGTGCGCCAATTCCTGAGTGAATAAATACCCGATCTGCAGCGACAGAGAATGGCAGGTGGCGAGGCACTGATGAACTTCGGTTCAAAGAAGTGCTTATGACCCATCTGGTAGACCTCAGTGGTGGACCAGCTGCGCCAGGTGCGTCTGAGCGCATGTTTGTGTTTCCGGTACAAGCTGCTGGTGGTCAGGGTTATGATTGGCTGAATGAAGGCAAACAAGCCCGAAACAGTGCTGTATCAATCTACCCCCAGACTCTGTCGTCTCCCCCTTCTGATATATGTTTATATGGCAGAGTAACATTACGTGCAAGAACATTGGAGCCTGGAATGGTCACATCTGGCTTATTGGCCATCGTCAACCAGACCTATATACATGATACTTTCTCTTAGCAAGAGAGTACAATTCATTGGGGAGGAAAGATGGCTGTGTAAATTGCGGGACAAAGCTTTAGATGAAGAGAATAAAGCGCAGATATTGACACTGGCCCGAGGTCCTGCCACTTGTGAAGATTGGACTTGAAACAGTAGATCACCCGATAACGCCCTGACCACTGCACTTAGAAGATAGCGTCATGTCGGCCGAACTCGCCAATAATCATTTCCATGTGGGTAGCGGTGTGCATCGATTAATCTTGACGACCGGAAGAAATACGGGTACTTCCATTTTCGTCTTCGATCTGAAGATATGCAGTCAATGCGGAGAGCGACATGGCGGCTAACGATCAGTGCTTTGAAGGCTTTTTTTACCGACAATGACAGAGACAGTGGAGTGGACACTTGCGATATATTAGCACTACCAACATCTAATATTCCAGTCCAGAATTTAAATTGGGACTAATGGATCATTGAGCGGTTAAATTACGACTATCTCTCATGATTTGTTGGAGTGAGAATATGAACCGCCAGGCTAAATAAGTCCTTGTTCCAACGATCAAACCTTCTTCTTTTCTTTCTTCGGTGCATAAAATTTCGACAGCCACTGAGATTACATTGTGTTACAGGGCGGGGAGCATTACTGATCTTGCTCGGGTAGTAGCACGAATATAGACTGCCCCAGGTTTAGAATCCTATTTCTGCTTACTTTTCTAAAAAACGTCTTCTGGCGCCTTCTTTGCGGATGAAAATGAAACTGTCGCCTTTTTAAATTCAAGTTTGGACGCCATCCGGCATCTCGACGGGCACTTCGCATCCGCGTGATGAAAACCGTCTTCGACGAGCTGGCACTCTCCCACTTCGCCATGGGCTTTGTTCTGTACTTCTCCAGCGGTCGCAACTTCCGCGACGGTGTGAGTCGATTCTTCCAAAGGCTTCCCAACTGCTGTCGTTCCAGCCGGAACGACAGTCTGTGGGGACCTAATTCCACCACCTCAGTAGATCTTCATCGTAACTCATCCATGCGAAACGTCTCTCTGGTCACCAACACCTCCACTGCTGCTGCTGCTACTGGTATTGCTGAGGAGAACAGAGGCGACCAGGAGCCCAGACCATCTAGACGCAGCGCTCAGGTGACTAGGGCCTACCGTCAGATCCGACTGAAATTGCCGGGCAGCAAACAACGAAAAAAGGAGGATTTTCCCGGCCTCCAGGATTGTGGCAGGCGCGGGTGTCGTGCGCCCTCTCGATTGGTGTTGCTGACGCAGAAGGGGGACCCGGCCCCCTGTCAGGACGTGTAAATTCATATCAGACTACCCCTCTCCCCCCTTCCCCCTCCCCCCTACCATTCCACCTCCATTCGGCAAAGTCTGCAGATCTCACCTTCTCCTCTTCAGAGGCACTGTTTCACACCCTGCTGTACATTTCCCAGCGCCCTTGGGAGTGCTTTCACCCCCTTGTACAGACACTGATTGTGATCCAACCGGAGAAACAAACCGACTGCAGGACCCTGGTTGAGAACAGAACAGACAAAATAATGCGAACTTCTTATGCCATTAATCGGATAAGAGGTAACGCGACCGTGTGACTTGTCTGGATTCGCCTCTTTCCACGCCATGCAGTCCTATGTGTACATTTCAGATTTCTCTAACTTTCCGACGGTGTATGCTCAAAAAATTAAAAGAACAGCCAATAGCCTGGCGCGTCTGCTTCGAAGGTCCAGAGTATGAAGGCGAAATTTCGAGTTCCAGGTGTATACATATTTGAAGAAGAAGAAGAAGAATCGAGCACCGGAACAATTCGTTTATTAGCCTGAGCTTTCAGACTCGTACAGGAGTCCATCGTCAGAGGTAGTGGCAGAAACAGGACAAGCGGCAGTTATGAGGCACGTAGACCCAATCATCGACCGACGTCGCACTACTGGAGGTGACTACGAAGGGCTCTGTACGCCGGCGCCAGATCGATAAATCGATTGACCGAGTTCTCATCCGAGGCCCAGGCTTCAATCAATTCTCGGCCTGTTTTGTTTCCGGCGTGGGCAACTATTTTGGTGGCTGCGAAGTCAAACTCGTGACCCATTTCGTAGGTGTGGGCGGCCACTTGTGACAATGCGTCGCCTCGCCTCACAGCCAGCTTATGTTCATGTATGCGCGATCCGAGCATGCGTCCAGTCTGTCCTGTGTAATTACAAGGACAATTTTGACACGGAATGCGATACACTACTCCAGATTGCTCTTCGGGTTTTAACCGGTCTTTGATCTTCATGACCCTGTTGCGCATGGTGGCTTTGGGGCGGTGTGCGATTCCAACCCCTAGCTCCGCAGCACTGCGCTCGGTCGCTTCTGAAACACCCTTGATGTATGGCAGAGAATGCCATATCGTCGGTGGCGTTGATGTTTGAGTTCTCTGGTGGCGACCGCGTAGGCAGCGACTTATAAATGCCCTCGGATAGCCATTTTGCACAAAATGGTCGCGGAGATAACGGGCCTCACGCGCTCTATCTTCCAGTTTGCTGCAATGAGTTTGGATCCGTTTGAAGAGTGTCTTTACACAGCTTCGTTTGTGAGCCACCGGATGGTTGCTATGAAAACTGAGAAGCTGTGTGGTGTTCGTTGCCTTCCTATAAACCGTCGTCTCAAGTTCACCGTTAAGGTTTCGTCTGACGAGCACATCCAGGAAGGGCAACTGCTGCTCCTGTTCTTCTTCTCTTCTTCTCCAGAGTATGTTTGCTTGGGTCCGAGTTAGTACGACAGTATTACTGACTCTGCGTGTTCCGACGACCTGACTACCGGCAGAAATGTCTTTTAGTCGGATGGAGGTATGGGCACCTACGGCAACGTTAGAAGCTTATGAGGCTTAAACGAGGTCTCCTAAGGCCACATCTATACCTCATAGTCCGCAGTACCGCCATCTCAGGGCTAGATGTGTTCGCATGGCTTGCGTGTACACATGTGAACCAAATGACCTCAGCGAGGTTATTCGGTCGGTGCAATGAACATTTGTAACTCAGTTCTCACGGGTTTCATACCGAACCTGGTTAGTTTACTTCCTCCAACCTTCCCGCCTTAGCAAGTACGCCCACATCGAATTTTATATGAGAAACAGTCGTGGGTGTTGAAACTCCCGGCACACTGGCATATTTTTTCATTCAGAAAATAATGCTTCCATGAAAACACGACAACTTCAGTTTAGCTAACTGCAGATGTCGACATCGCCCCAAAGCCCGCCAAACAAAGACTGGAAGCTAGAAGAAGGAGACACGATCGCTGGGACGAGAGCTTTATAAGCCTGACATTTCGGATTCCTGCTGGAATCCATCATCAGAGACAACAGCAGATATGGGTGGTTCATGCACAAGGGGCTGCAGCATTTATAGGATGCAGTCGTCATGCTACCGCATACCTATGAATATTCATCAGGGATCGTTGCACTTGGCTTGATGACTGTTTGATGGCCGACATTCGCGTCGTAAATTGCTGCAAGTTCATCACGTGCGCTGGATGTTGGTGTAATGATAACTCGACCATGTGACGCACCCACCCTGGTGTTGGGACAAGTGACCACATGTGGGCTCCCCACGTGGCTAATTACTCCGCCTAGGCGAGGTCTTAGTACCGAGTATGGAAGGGGAAGGTCATTGCACATGTTGATAGACTGGGGGCCAGTTAACCATTATTCAAGTAGCTCCCGGTTCATGCGGTTGTCACCTCTTGCGAGAATTTCGGCCTCGTCGAATTTGAATGTGTGGCCGGATCTCTTCGAATTAGTCGCAAATTCAGAGCTGGCGTCATTTCTCCGCACCGCTGCAGCGTGTTCGGCCATTGGCGTCCGGAGCTGGCTTCCGGTTTCGCCGACGTAGTTGCTTTGGCCTCAACTGCACCAGATCCGATAAACGACTCCAGACGTTTCTTGTCGAGCAGTGGGTCTTTCAGTTTCATTAAGTGACGCCTGATGCTTGTCTCCGGTCTGTGTGCATCTCCAACCCAAAGTGGTGCGAGAAGGCGGCCGACAGTTTCCGTCCTTGACATACGCAAGCGCTAGCCAAAATTTAGCGTCCGTGCGGTTAGTCCTTTTGTCCCTTTTACGTATGCACCGGTTGACGAAGTTGCGCGGGTAGCCACTGGTTTTGAAGACCCGTCGGAAATATTGTAGTTCGGCAGTCTTTTCTTCCGGCTCTCTGCAGTGCATTTGGACAGGCCGATAGAGCATCCTTACATAACTGCGTTTGTGGCTGATTGGTGGGCCAAGTCGAAGTTCAGTAAGTGCATCGTATTTGTCGCTTTCCTGAAAACTTTGGTCTTTAGTCCACCACAATTTTTGCGGCATAGGAGGAGATCCAGGAAGGCCAGCTGGTTGTTCTCTTCATCCTCCATCGTAAGTCGTATGTCCGCGATGACCGCATCTAGATCTTCCTTGAATGACAGCAGTTTATGCCGGTCGCTAACGATGAAGGTATCATGAACCACCCGTATCTGCTTTTGTCTCTGATGATAGGTTCGACCAGCAATCCGAAATATCAGGCTAATAAAACCCTTGTCCCAGCGATCGTGTCTCCTTCATCAAGACCGCTTCCTGGGACCCTTCTCTTCGCTTCTATTGGCAAAGACTGGAAGCCTCTAAGGCCACAGTAATTAAACGCGTAACGCCTCAGTTCTCCGCTAGGACGTGCGTGCAATCTGCGTCTTTATGAAATATAACGACATGCATTTATAGGGGTCGGTTTGGTTTTAAGTCTCGCTCTGTTGAGCTTCCATGTGAAATATCTGATTCTACCGTCAAGAACCACACCACAGTGTGGTGGGCGAAGGGACGACAAATTGCGTGTGATATATTTCACGGTGGTTGGGGACTTGCGAAGCATCTACCGCACCCTCTGCCCTCTCACCCTCCTGAGCCCGGGGACGGGATCGGGGACAGTGACTGACATAGTCACATGGTCCGTCTTCGCGTGCCACACACTTTCCCGATGCACAAGACAAACTGGTAAGTCACAGAAACAACGGGGCGACTTGAGGCCCACTTGAGTGGGGGTGCAATATAGGTCAGATTGCGACCTGACTCTCCATCCTGAGAGAACTGAGGTTTCTCATCATTTGGCGGTCGTCCAGGCCACAGATGCATCAGAATTATAGTAGTGAGGGATGCGTTAACGTGCTGCGAGCGTGGATTCTCTGGTGTCAACCCCATTCTCCCTTTCCTCTTCAACGCCTAAGCCGCCTGCCCGAGCCTATCATCCGGTTGTAAATGAGATTAAGCAAAGAGGTTGACACGGCGTGCTATGACACGCTTGTACGGAAACAATCTTCGGCTCCAGCAAACCCAGCGTCACATAGACCAGTTTGTGCACTTATCGTTTTGCTCCAGGGAATCGACTTCAATTTTCTGTGTGAGGCAAAAGACCGTACACTAATGATATCGCCAAAGACAACAAATTCATAGTCCGTTTTCAGTGGAATAGTGTCGGCTGGTTCTGGATTGGCTCTTTTTTGAACAGACTTGTATCTCCAAAAATATCGGCAAAACGGTTAACAACCAAATCGAAAAGGCACCTGCAGAAATGAGTGCAGCGGTCGCTAAATTGCGACAGGCGGTCTACCGCAGGTGTGTGCATACTGTCTCCGTTTGTGCATAAATTCAATGACAGGCATAGTCATCAGCCATATCGGTACAACCCCGATGTGGTAGGCAGCAGATACATGCGCGGGAACGGAATAAGAGCGAGCACGACCTCCGCACATCTACGCCTGGTGGTGTGGATAACATGTCGCAGCATTTGAGCGGGGCGGCTTCCCTGCCGGCAACTGGCTAGTTCAAGGTCATTTGTACAGTGCGTTATCTAACTCATGAAATGTGTCGAAATTTACGAATGATTGCCAATCACCCGCAAACCGACACCATTTCATGAAACCAATGTCTATGTTAGTTAAGTACAAGTTTAAAAGAATTAAAACCATAAAATAAATAGTAAAGGCAGTGTTGCGTTGTTTAGAAATGCCGATTTTTATGCAAAGCGCAATATCCCGAAAACGTCAGAAACGACAGTAGTTTAGTAAACTCCGTTTTTAGATGTAAAGAATGCATTATTATGCCATAGGCGTAGTGAATTTGAAAGGACGGATGAAATAACGTTTAATAATAGTGTTTCAGTGAAGTTTAAACCTAAGTATCGCCCAGGAATTAGTGTAATTTCACACATAGCGGTTGGTAAACCGACTACATTCTGAATATAGATTCCAAAACAGTTTTCCAGGGATTCGTGGCATTCGTGACTCGCTTGAAGTAAATGAGATGGGGTTCAACAAGAGAAGCAGGATTTTGCTTGGCTTCACCGACGGGGACTCGTAGAAGAAAACGCTTCATAAGGTGATATCCCATGGGGTCATTCGGTGCCTAATAAGTTTACATAGAACTGACAGGCGTGATCGTAAACATACGATTTTGTGTTTATAAAGCGAAATTTTATTCCGTTAAATTAATTTACACTTTTCGTTCGTTTTGGATTACGTTGAATTTCAGATCGGCTTTGAACTATTGCTTAATACTTCATGATTTTCGGTGTTTTCCCCCGATCGTCCATAAACACAGATTCTGATTTACTTGTCTGTTAAGAACTTCAAAACAAGTTTATTCTTGAAGGCCTTTACCGAATTAGAGAGTGGTCGGTCGCGCCTTTTTACGAAGATTGTCGTTTTGGTCACATGTGAAGACGCATTCAAACATTAAACTTAATTTTCGAGAATATGCCTTAGATCGATAAACAACTTTCCTCAATAAGTTACCTCTTTAGAAGTGCTTTATTACTGCATGCCGTTGGTGGATCTCTGTGTATTTTGCATTGTTGCACGGTGAGGCCAAGTACAAATTTGACACTGTTGGCTGTTTCTTACACGTTCCTAAACAATACTAATATTTTTCTAACGTACAAGTAAGAACATGCCTTTTTCTATACATTGGGGCTATTTTTGCTGTTTTTGTTCGCCTTTATACTCCGCTCTTCGATTATGAATGCATGGCAGAGCGCCCATATAAATACTGATATTGTGCTGCATCTAGTTATGCTTTGCTCTTTCTATTTTCGAATCAGTTATGCATAGAAACTAAACTACAGGACAAGTAGTGTTTCGTGTGTTGAAATCTGAAAATGACCATTCGTTGGTGGTAATTTATGGGACATCAGGTAGAATTTTCAAAACGGCAAAAACAGTTTCAGCCCATTGAAACGAAGGAATCCCTGTCAGCGTTATTACTGCACGTTTGGTCACCAAATCGCACAGACCTGCTAATTTGGCTTTTAGGAGCTGACAGAACCTCTGGGTTTCTTTAAATAACCTTTGCGTTTGCAAGTTTATTACCACGGTTAACATGAGACATAAAATTAATTTTCCGTTCCGACAAGATCTGGTCATTAAATCTCTCGCAAGTAACTTACTACCCTTTTAATGAAACAGTCTCAGGTGCGTATCCGGAGTCTAGAACAAGTATTAACATTTGAAGTTGCACGAAAATATTGCATCGTCCATTTTCATTAGGAGTTGTTGATATTTTAATTGATATAATTATTTAAACACAATTTCTGCACAAGAAAAGGACATTTCATCGAAGGATGTGGATGAGCGAACACAACGCGTAACATTAAACACGTTCAGAAATTCTCGCATCAGTTTCCGTTATCAAATTTCATGAGATAGGTTACGCATGTGAAGTATGAGCAGATGTCTTATATGACCAGGAACTCTAAAAAGTTACGGCTTTCCTGAGACTATTAGTAACAAACTGCCCCGTTGAAAAAATCTCCCTTGGTCGACATATTTCCCACCCCACGTCTGTCTAGCGACAATTGATCCGCCAGGTAATTGGTTTCACATTCAGCAGATCTCAACGGCAATGGTAAATAAACTGAATTGTCCAACTGCAGATGATGTGGTCTTGGCGTTCGGGCGTTTGGTTTGGTGATATTATTCTTTTGTAACAGGGTTGCATCTGTTGGACACTAATCGTTACCACGCGATTCATCCAGCGTGAGCATGAATTACGTTGGACTGAATTCGCTTATTGAAACATGTCAGGTGACGGATCCGTGCACGTCGAACTCCATATGGCTTTTCCTCATCCTTTGCCTCACAACACTCAATATCAGTAGGATGGGAAATCAGTCGGCTTGGACACAAACCACTGAGTAAGTTTTCCTCAGTCTTCGAATACCATTCCGTTCTTTCACGTCAGCTTTTGGAAGAGTTCTGTGAAAGCTTGTCGAAGAAGTCATACCAAGTCCCCGCATTAATGTCTGATGAAATTGGAAACCTTAAAAAGCGGATCGAACCCTGCACATGGAATGCTCATGATGTTTTTCAGACTGCTTTTGACTCATAAACACGGTAGCAAAACGGAAGTGACTGCTTTTCGACCTTCACATGTCAGGACTCGCTAGTTTTCGATACACCTGTGTGGGCCCAGCTCCCTGTGGATTTCCAGGGCGCCACAACTGTAGGCGCTTCTAGCGAGTCGAAATTTTCAGTATCCCGACCGCTGCCTTATCTGCAGTTTCGACAGTTTAAAAGAAGGCTGGAAGGAAACAAAGGCGGACTAAACAATTTTCGATTGTTGCCACGCCGGGCTCTGGTTTCATCGCTGGTTTTGCATTTTTTCGCTCAGTTTCTAGTTTGGGCGTCCATAAGGCAAAGTGTCACGAAAAATTACGCAATTCTTCGTTTCCAGAGACACCTGGTTGACTCTTTCTACGGATATGCGTACTCGTAAAAGTATGTCTGCATTTGTCAAAAGTCTTTCCGGCGTAGGAAGAGTAACTTGAAAAGAGGTATGCAGAGTACGAGAATAGGAGATCCCTCGTAAGAAAGACGCTGTTTATGGAATTTAGCGCTAAGCCACTTGTATAAGTGTACGTTTTTATTTCTATGTCTTACCGATAATTACTTGAATTATCGTGTTATTCTGTTCCAAAAAATTTTGACATATGCGGTCTGCCAAAATCGCCCACTGCAGCAGATGACTACATGGTTAGAGCGCCTTTTTCATCGACTACCTATGCCAACAGCAATTCAGTACTGTGTCGCGGAAGGCCAACATAAAATATCTCCTACCATTTTGTAAAAGTTTTCAAACATAAAAGATTATCATTCATGTTTGATCTCAACAACAAATCAGGTAATATTGTAACCTGAACATGCAGCAATTGTGTTCAGTGTTTAAACATTCTATGCATTACACTTTTTATCTAACCCGAGCCATTTTTTGTTAGGTTGAGAAGATACTGCTTAATGCCCATAGCCTATTGATAGACATGAGCCCACTTATTTTCTATGAGAGTAGTCTAGATGAGGTAAACGTACTTGCCAATCAAAAGAGCGCAAGATGAGTTTAACATGGAGCCTCTAAATAAAACGCATTCTATACAGACCATGAAAACCACAAGAACAAATATAGACTACTTGAGTAGTTATTCGGAGCAATCTGTGATTTTCCTTCGGAGGGTTAAAAAGATGTTGCTCTTTAATTTCCTCAAAAATCGATCGCCAAATTGGAGTAAACCAGACTGAACTATGGTCTAGAGGGGCAGACCGAAATTTGAAAGGCTAGAAAGTTGCCTGTTGAAAATTCATCATTCCGGTTACAGTACATAGACCTACTCATTGAGAACCCACGTCACTTGCCTTTTCTAATTAGGACCACGTGATTTACATTTCAATCAATTTTCACGTGCTTCGTCACCCGCAGTATGCCTTGTTAACTGGAGATAAAATGTACACTTTGGGCCTGAGTGAGGAAAAAGGATCGTCTCAAGACTGCACATATGCCCATCATCGGAGGTGAACTTAGCACCGCCCATTTAGTGGGCAGTCCGCCGTCTTGAAATACTTGTCTTTCAAAGTGTTCTGCCAGGACTTCTTCGGTTCAGCGTCATCGAGAGAGCTTGGACAAATTGCCGGTTTCATAGCGTTGGACCTAAGGATCCTGTCACAGCGCGAACCACAGCATTCTGTCTAATGGTTCTGATGCAGTTCTTGCGAAGTAACTAACGTGGGAAAAACTGGTAGTCGATCATAAACACATGGGAGGTAACAGACCACCAGCGTAAAGACCAAAGTGGCGTTGTTCGTTAGTCAAATGCACTACAACCGGGTGATTGCGACGAGGCCAGAGAGGCTTCTGTGATTCAGGACACGGCTGTTGTCAGGGCCTGTCTCTTGAAAAAACCCATGTGCCCAGACGTGAAGCCAAATCCGTGAGACCGCGGAGAAAAAAGCTTTTGGAATGTGGCCGCCGTATTTCGGTCGTAAAACCAATGTAAATAAATGCGCTGCCGCTATCTAAGCCTGTCAGTCCAGTACTATACTGCCCGAAGTCAACATAGGACGAAAAGGCACGGGCGGTGAGGGGGCGGTAGTCGCTTTCGCACCTCGGAGAGCAGATGGACGACTGATGAACTTGCTGGACTCCGGATTGACAGCCATCAATCTTAAATACCGGGGCTCCTTTTCAGTTGGCGGGAGTATCATACAGGATTTAGAAATGACTGGAGGAGTATACATTTTATTGTTCTATATAGAGGATTTCTTTCCAAATATATTGAACTGGAACTTCCAAGTCAAGTCTACTGGAGACACTACTGGATGCAGCGGCTGGATAGGTACTCCTGTCCTCATTTTAGTTCCAATTATTCAGTTCTGGACATTTGTATGATGCCCAATATTAACAGAATTCGGCCAGCTTATTGTTTACAAGCAGGCCATTACATGATCTTCATACGCAATCTGACTATTTTGCGGAGCAGTATGAGAGCTTTTTATGTCAACCGCTATGCCGATACTAGCGGAGACGTCTTAAGTTAGTTCTGCTTATGTAGATCAGCTTGTAGATCACGACAATGCTAAATTGCTGACGACTGCCAATAAAACAGAAATGCCTTGTTTAATTTCCGAGGAAATTAATACGCGAACTTGGAATAAATCTTCCGAAACGAGCCTTTTTAGGCACGGTCCAAATTTTGATATGAATATTTGAGCTGAAATCCATCAACTACTGCGGAATAACCGCTTTATATTCACAAACCGCCAACAGGCAGCCAGTAGTATAGATCTGTGCAATGATTTACCGTACTAACAACACAGGTATTAGCTAAAAGCCCAGACACGCGTGTTTTCTGCAAACTTATGCCGCTGGCTGACGCAGCTTCGAGGCAAAACACGAGTTTCTGGGCTTTTAGCTTATACCTGTGTTGTTAGTACGCTAAATCATAGCAAAACAGAAGTGGTCATTCCAGTCTCCCTTGTCTATGTCGGTAAAATCATACGGTTAAATTGCTTGTCCGACAGCTTGCATAATGAATTGTGCATTTATAACGACTCTACCACCATGCCCAACGGCGTCTACCGTATGCTGCACAACAAGGTGAGGCAGGCATAGTGAGTTGCTCGAGAATATGTATATAATGGAAGCAAACTTGCACAGCATCTATCGCACTCGCTCCTATCTCCCCCCTAGGCCAGGTGTCAAAACGGTGTGCAGAAAACCGGAGGCGGGCGATTGCTAAGTGGCTGACGCGACTGGACTCGCACATAAACGTAACACCATACCCTCTGGTCCACAAAAACTTTTGACCAATATTTTAGCTAACAGTAACAGCGTGAAAAGTGGTCAGAAATTCGACTATGATGACTGGACAACCAAGCTAAGGATATATGTACCCAGAGAGAGCACAATCACATCTACCGGCAGGAAAAAAGGTGTCAGAGAACTTCCAGCGCGCAATAGGGCTGCGAAGGCCGTGGTTTGCTGATTCTGGCATAGCACATGCCTGCATACCTTGAGGGCCTTGTAAATTTATAGTAAGTTAAATACGGTAATAGGAATCTCCGTTTTGCAGGTGAACTTACGCTAAATTCCCGCGACCAAACTTTAATCCTAACTGCCCCTGAAATCAAGCGCAGTGCCACCTGCAATATGAGGGAGAGGTCATACTTCCGTTGTCTACCTTATCCTTAAGGGTAAATTCCGGTTCGACAAAATGCCGCGATAATACACTAGTGGGTCAGAACGCATCAGCCTAAAAGCATTGATCTACACGTTATATTATTTAAACTAATCGCCCGCAGTTTTTAGGAAGCTGGCTACTTTGACAGTTCGTTTGCCTGTAGGATCTCATAAAGATGTTCGAAAATACATAAGTCGGTCGATGCTGCGCTTAATTACAATACTTTCTAGGCAGTAGAGCTGCAATGTCTGAAGCCGCCAAGTATTTTGCTCACTTGGTCTGTGACTTGATCCAAAAGGCAGACTACAATCACTGAAATCCTTGAGTCAACTGTCAAGTGGAATTTATCATTCCGCTTTTTAAGAACAAAAAGGTTAATAGTAATATGTTAATTCGAGCACGTCTGTATTTTTCAGGTGGCTTTAATTTGACTTTGACATTTAAATTTTTAACGATTGTTTACTTAGATGGGGTTGCGATTTTCGTTACCGGTCAGCACTAACTCAAAATTTTCCAGGTACGCCCGGATACGACTTTTGAGTGAGTTACTTGTCGATCGCCGGCAAAAACGCCTACTTTGGTGGCATGCATTTTCCCATAAATTTTGCACAAACATATTTACCGTTGCACTCCTCTGGTGGAAAATGTCTTCCTTAAATGTTATCCCTTAAGTAAGGAGATGTTTCAGTTCAAAAAATTCTTAATTAGGCGTTCCTTAAGACTATGAACTTACATCCATACGACATCGTATGTGATCACTTATTATTACTTATTATTATTCATTCCCTTGCTCCTGTAAAGCAGGATAC
Organism: Spirometra erinaceieuropaei; assembly: GCA_902702965.1. Classification (NCBI taxonomy): domain Eukaryota; kingdom Metazoa; phylum Platyhelminthes; class Cestoda; order Diphyllobothriidea; family Diphyllobothriidae; genus Spirometra; species Spirometra erinaceieuropaei. The sequence continues at coordinate 924,292 of CACRXP010000111.1, forward strand.
ATCGGCCGCACAACGAGACGCCTGGTAAAGAAGGTGCGTGAACATATGCCCGCCTGGCTAGACAGAGGTGAGGCCCGATCGATTTCGAGTTCTATTCTCACACATTTAGTCGATACGGATCACCGAGTCGATGCCAAGGCAGCATTTCAGGTTGTCTACTGGACACCAACATGCTTTTCGAAAAGCCAACGCCAACGGATACTAGCAGCGGCCGAGGCAGTGGCCATACGGCTAGCGAATCCGGTGTTCTGTTGTCAAGAAACCCTGACACAAGCGCTCTCCCTGCCGTGGCCAACGCCAGCCCCAAGTGATGAAGACATGACGCCTCAAATCCCTAATTAGCGTGATGGGTACTCCGTGTACTCAATCCAAGAACATCACTCAAAGACTCTCCTACCCCCTCCCCCAGCTCTGAGAATCAACTTAATAGCCCTTGAGACACCTCTAAACACTGTTGATTTTGTACATTTTCATTCCTTCATGTAACAGTATTGGCCTGACGAAGAATTACCTAAAACACGTGTTTGCCAACTTGACTTTTCAAGTAATGCTAATTAATTAAAAGTCCGCAAGCATCTGCTATGCCAGGACTGGCAAACCGTGGCCCTCGAAGTTCGCTGACACCTGGCTCCGTGTCGGTAGATGCGCTTGCGCTAGGTATACAGGTGGTGAGCGTGGCTACCCAGTCATCCTCTTCCTCCTCCTCCTCGTCCTCGTCCTCCTCCTCCTCCTCCTCCTCCTCCTCCTCCTCTTCCTGACTCGTCATGGTGTTGTCGCTGTTGGTTAAAATCCTTGTCTGCTATTGTGTGAACCAAGGGGTGTGGAGTAAAGCGCCAACCTATCGACTCGGCCGCGCCCTCCACCTGCTTCCTTCTCCGCCTCTGGTCTTCCTGACTCCTTCTTGACACCGGGTTCTGGTGTTGGGGGAGCGGGAGAAGGTGCCGTAGATGCAGCGAAAGTCCACACTCACTGTAAACTAAATTATGCGTAATTCTCCGTGCCTGTTTTACCTTGCTGTGGAGTACACGATCGACACCGTTGAATGCAACGATTGAACTGCCAATATGGTTAATAGCAAGTACAAAATACCATGAGCTCTACATATCATATTATTAGAAGCGTAAGGAAATCCGGAATTTTTCTTACATAGAAAGCATACGACATGTAGTCTGGAGATCGCAAGCACATGTGCGACTGCCGTAAAGCTGCAAACTACTTAAAACATCTCATTTCTTAGGGTACACAGTTGGAATATGTCGTAAAGCATTACCAAACTTGTACGAGGGGTAATATTTTCGCGCATTGGTTCTATAAGTTGAAGAGGAAAAAGTTCTACTGTCCAAATAAGCATATTTTATCGAACGCAGTGTTTACAGGCGGCTCCTTCAAAAGCCGGAATTCTGTCATGACTGCACTATCGTTTGATTGTTGGTGAAAGATAATGGCTATTACTGCATTGCCTCGACAATTCTTTCTAAGCAAAAACGCATTTTGAAATTTATGTTAGCATTTAATTTAAATGTTTTCAGATTTGCTTAGAAAACAAAGGCGAATATTGACAAAGACGGGAGAGACCGGAAGGGCTTATCAGCCGATCACTTTTCAACTTCAAAAGCGCTTAAACAATAGGCATTGTCTAAATAGGCAAGGGATTCAGTCAAAGGAGTAAATAAAGAAATATTTCAAGTAACCAAATGCCCAATAACAGGAGCCTTCAGTCAGCACTAAAATATATAACTTTGAATAGCTGAATTGACTGCGGAAGTTATTCGCCAGTTCAAGGTCACGATCAAGGTTAGGAGAGCAGGAGTTGGAGTTTCATGCGAAATCGAGAATCCTAATGAGGCGGGAGTTGAGTTGGATAGGGGGCGGTAAACGTGCATCTTGCTCGGTAGATTATGTGGATATGCATAAGTTGCGGTATGATCAAAATTATTCAATTTTTTGCGCGGTACATGTGGCGGATGGCACATGCGCCCATCGGTTTTGAGATTGCATGACAGATTTGCGTTGAGCAGATTCAAACGGACGTCATGTGGGATGGGTAGGACTGGCTGACAACAGTTAATAAGTCAGGAATGGTCATCCCAGTTACCGGGAGAAGCGAACAGGCGAGTTCGAGGTAGCAGTTCAGAAGACGAAGATGCGATCACTGGAACAAGAAATTTATTGGCCTGACGTTTCGGATTCTCACTCACACAGGCCGGAAGCAACCAGTAGGCGCCAAGTCATGAGACCAGAAGACCCGCTGCCACGGCAGGAAACGTCTGGAGTCGTTTACCGGATCTGGTGTAGTTGCGGACAAAGCAACTATGTCGGAGAAACTGGGAGATGACTCCGCATGCGAATTGCCGAGCACGCAGCAGCAGTGAGGCGGGGAGACGCTAACTCTCAGGTGGCGGCACACTCGACGGGACTCGGCCATATTTTCAAATTTAAAGAGGCTGAAATCCTCGCAAGGGGTGACAACCGCGTGAGTCGCGAGCTGCTCGAGTCATGGTTCTCAGGCCCGTAATCCATCAACAAGCACAATGACCTCCCGGTACCATATTCCGTGCTGAGATTTTCCCTGGGCAGGGGAATCAGTCACGTGGGGAGGGTGCGGGCGAGCAATTATTCCCGTGACAGTGAGCCAATTTGCCGAGCAATGGTCACACCAGTATCCAGTACGGATGACGAAATCACGGCAGTTAACGAATCGGACTCGAACCGGCAAGCCACAACCGCATAAATTACGACCCCAGCGGTAATTGCGAGAGCTGTTAATTACAGTGCGCATATGGTCCTCGGCAGCCACGTGCTATAAATACTGCACTCCTTGTGCCACCATCACCTTTATCTGCCAATGTCTCTGTTGATGGATTCGACCGAGAATACGAAACCTCAGGCCAATAAATTTTTTGTTCCAGTGATCACATCTTTCTCTTCTGATCCCAGTTACCCTTGTATTTATTGGTTCGTCCCTCAACATATATTCTTAAAACGACTCTCAAGATAAGAAGACGGGTGTTTTCCCTTCTTGCAAACAATCACCTGTAAGTTTGAACTCCGTATACTCCCTCATATACACTGATTGTCATTCAAATTGCTCCCCGGTAAAAGAAACTCACGAAATCTCGAAAAATGTCCTTGTCTGAGAGGCCAAAATTTTCCGCCATAAGTCTAGGACTTTAGGCATCTAAAAGTTCCCTAAGTACACTAGAGTACCTATCAGATGATCGCTAATCACTCGCAAATTTACACAAGGTCATTAATCCATTTATTTATATCGACGAAGAGCAAAATGTCTGTGAAGGCGAAATGCTCAGTAAATATGTCTGCACGAATAGAGCAATGTTTAGCAATCGTTTTTAGCAAAGTTGATATTTATTTATTCTTAAAGAATTTGTGAAATCTCAGGTATAACGGTTGCCGAAAGTTCAAATTGTGTGTAGAGTCTAAAAAGGCTTCTTGAGACTTTGCTGTATTTTCCCCTTTCGCATTAAGTAAGATGCGATTAAATAAGGAAAACATTATAATGCCTAAGTTTGCCGATAGGGACGCCATAAGAATAAACGCTTTTATGGGGGAACCTGTTGCTAGGCCGGTCAATGACTAATAAGTATAACTAGAAATTACGTGCGTAGTTGCAAGCATACAGTTTTCTCTTGTGAAACAAGTTTGAACTTTGCATTTGTTTTCAATTACATTAAGTTTTAGATCATTTTAGTTTTGAAATATCGCCGAATACTTCATCTTTCGCAGTGTTTTCATTTTATTTCCCATAGAGGCAGACTCTTTATTATAGGTTTGCTAAAACCTTTCAAATAAAATACATATGAGAACACTTGCCAGCGTAGTAAGTGTTTAGGAGTTCCTTATCATGCAGGTAGTCGCTTGGACTACATATGAAGACGCATCCAAACAAAAAACTTTGTTATCAAAAACCCTTAACGCCCACAACAAAAGTCAACCAACAATATGCCTGCGATCGATTAGGAAAACCTCTAAAAATTATCTGTTTAGGGCGTACTGTAATATTGCATTTTGTCGACGGACGTCTGTGCACTTCACACTTTTAAATGGTGAGACGAAACAAAATTTGGCACTTTTGACAATTTATTTCATGTCACTGAAAAATGCTGGTAATATTTCTGCCGTTAACCGTTTTCGCTATCTCTCTTTACTGGTATGTCTGTTCTACAATTATGAATGCACAGTAGAGCGGCAAGATAAGTATTGGCGTTTTGCTCGTTTTATTTCTAAATCACGAACAGACAAAAAGTGAGTCTCACAAAATGCAGTATTCCATATGTTAGAAAATGAGGATGTCTATTCGATGACAGTCATTTTGATGCAACCCTTTGGTATTTTTCAAATGGCGGAACAATTTAGACCGATTTAAACAAAGGATCGTCTGGGTGCGTCACTTCCGCACTTTAGGGCACGACATCGCACAGATTTGCTAGCCTGACTTTTAGAAATCGATAAAACTCTTGGTTCTCTAAAAAAAGACTGTGCAAACAAACTGATTCCTCCGGTTCGCAGCAGATGAAAAAAATCAATTTTAAAATGCGCTAAGTTCTGTTTAGTAGAACTCTTGAAGTTAAAGTATTCTGGTCTCGGAGAAAAAAACACTTGGAAGAAGAGGAAGACAAAATCGAAGACGAGGGCGGGTAAAAATATCGTATTAGCATCACAGTTACGTAATAAAATTGCGCGAACAGCTTTAAGAAGAGGGTGGGCGAGTGAATAAATTGCGCAACGTTTAAGGTGTCGAAAAATCTTCACACCAGTTTTCCTCATCACGTTTTATGAGTAAGCTCACGTACCGTTTGCCCCCCCCCCCCCCAAGGAAAGACAGTAGAAGTGATGAAAGCTGATAGCGTTCCATCGTAAATTTGAAATTCGGTGGCCGAGATAGCAATTCCTGCAAGAATTCATTCATATGCTAGAGAGGTCAAGGCGGCCCAAGTGTGATTTGTCAAACAGTGAGCCATTCATAAGTATTTTGGCAGATTTTGAATAATTCATATTGACCAAACTACGCAAAACTCGGCGCCTCGGTGGGATTCGAACCCACTCAGTAAGGAGAAGGCTGTAGTACGGCCACCGCTCAAACCAATTGAGCTACGAGGCCCCGCCGGACGACTCGAGTTTAATAACATTCGGGTCAGGTTTACCCGCCCACCGAGGCGCCGAGTTTTTCAAAGTTGGGTAAATATGAAACAGTGAGTCGACTCGGATGCATACAAGTTTTTATACTATGCATAACGTCAGTAAAGACACTGCCATGTAGGGGTTATTGCTAAACGCATTTTGTCAGACAGACTGGCTGTGAAATCTTGAGAATTGCCGTCTGGTGACATCCACCTCACTATATCCTAAAGGTTGCGGCCCCAATGGTTCGCGTACACGTACGTCCGTGTGGTAAAACCTGTCCTTCAATGTTCATTCGAAATGTTATATCTTCTCATTATCCATAGGTATTTTGATAGATTTTGAATAATTCATACTGACTCAATTGTGAAAAATTCGGTACGTCGGTGGAATTCGAACCCACGCAGTAAGGAGGTCTTTGGTACAGCCAACGCTCTAACCACTTGAGCTACGAGGCCCCGTCGGAAGTCATGAGGTTAATCACATTTGGGTCAAGTTTACTCGCCCAACCTACTAAAACATCTGAAATCCTCCAAATCTGATACAGTAGGTTGACTGCCCAAGCAGTATTTCCTAAGTAATTCACCTAGAATCCACCAGATGACTACCAGGCTCACGTAATTCATAGGTATTTTGACAGATTTTAAATAATTCTTATTGACCCGACTGTGAAAAACTCGGTGCCTCGGTGGGACTCGAACCCACGCAGTAAGGGGGAAGGCTTTAGTACAGCCAACGCTCTAACCACCTGAGCTAGGAGGCCCCGCCGGACGACTCGAGTTTAATCACATTTGGGCCAAGTTTACTCGCCCAACCTACTAAAACATCTGAAATCCTCCAAATCTGATACAGTAGGTTGACTGCCCAAGCAGTATTTCCTAAGTAATTCACCTAGAATCCACCAGATTACTACCAGGTTCACGTAATTCATAGGTATTTTGACAGATTTTAAATAATTCTTATTGACCCAACTGTGAAAAACTCGGTGCCTCGGTGGGATTCGACCTCACGCAGTAAGGAGAAGTCCTCAGCACAGCCAACGCTCTAACCACTTGAGCTACAAGGCCCCGCCGGACGAGGCGAGTTTACTCAAATTTGTGTAGAGTTTACCGGGATTGTTGTTAGACCGCGCCCTCCCCACACGATTGATTCACCTGCTCAGGGAATGTTTCAGTACCGAACACGGTACCGGGAGGTCACTGCGCTCGATGACGGACTGCGGGCCTGAGAACCAAGATTCGAGCAGCTCGCGACTCACGCGATTGTCAGCTCTTGCGAGAAATTTGGCCTCACAGTTGGGTCAATATGAATTATTCTTATTATTAGCTGCGGTGCAAGTGTCGCATCATAGGAATGGCGCGGCATCGTTAAATTAATTTGTCGCCAGCGGCAGCACTCACGTGAATGCCGCACACCTAATGCAGCCTCGGTGAAATGCATATGCATTATCTTATGATGAGGCGGTCTTAAAAGACATCTATCTCATTCGACCCTCTCTCACCTATACAGCAGCCGTGATGAGACGAAACCGAGCAGGTTGAAGGTAGAGTCGGCTGCAGTGGTTGAAAAAGCCCGTCTACGCGTGTCATACACATGACTTGGTTTAAATCTCGCCTACTTCGGTATGCAATGGGGGCCAAATGAGGAGGGAATCATACTAGTCTGATCCTTAGTCCTCTGATTAATCTGAAATAGTTGCAGAAATCCAGACTATTCAATCAGAAGGCAGTCTTCCAAGTGACGGCTCTAATTCCCTGCCGAAAGATTCAAGGGCGTCTAGCTTATTGTAACATACGCACTAACCTCCGACCAGCCTCAGACCGCATGGAGTGAGCAACTCTTAATAAATACACGTTTTGTACAAAGGTTATATGCCTCGGAAGGCAGTGCGTCAGGCCTTGAATTGGATTCTATTTCAGTTTTACCAGGGTGAAACACCAACAGTAGTAAGTAATCTGTGACGTAGGTCAACCTCATCTGACACTGTGCAGTCAAATAATTCAGTCATAATGAAATTTCCGATAGAAGCAAACAGGCGACTCCCAGGGAACAGATGTGATCACTGGAACAAGAAGTTCGTTGGCTTGATGTTTCGGATACTCATTTGAACTCATCGTCAGAGTTAGTGCAGGCGCAGACTGCAGTTTTTACAGTAAGTGGCTGCCGTGGGGCCACATTCGTACTATAATTAACAGCTCTCGTGATAACCGTTTGGAGTCGTAAGTGAGAGGATGATGGCTCGTCAGCCCGCGTTCAATGCGTTAATGGTCGCAATTTTATCATCCGTGTTGGATTTTGGCATGATGTCAACTCGGCAAATTGGGCCCGCTGTCACCGAGGTGTTGATAGACCGCGCCCTCTCCACGCGACTGATTCCCCTGCTCAGGGAATGCCTCAGTACCGAACATGGTACCGGGAGGTCATTGCGCTCCATGATGGACTGCGGGCCTGAAAACCAAGATTTGAGCAGCTCGAGGCTCACGCGGTTGCCAGATCTTGCGAGGATTATGGATATTTGAAACCTAATAATATTGCCGGGGTCCGTGGAATGAGCCCCAACTGAGAGCCGGCGTCTTTACGCTTCACCGCTCCTGCATGCTCAGTCATGCACTGCCGGAATAATCTTCCAGTTTCCCCGACGTAGTTTCTCGGTCCACAACTGTACCAGACCCGGTAAACGACTCCAGACGTTTCCTGCCGAGGCAGCGGGTTTTTTGGTCTCATGAGTTGGCGTCTGAAGGTTGCTTCCAGCCTGTGTGCAATCCCAACTCCAAGTGGAGTGAGAAGGCGGCTGACGGTTATCGAGACGTTTGTCAGGTACGGAGCCGCTCGCCAAAATGTAGGGTCGGTTAGACTGGTTTCTGATTTCATTGGCGTATGCACCGGTTGGCAAAATTGCACGGGTAGCCTCGCCGTTCAAGCAGTCTTATCACAAATGATATTCTCCACTTGTATGGATGTAGTTCACCTACTATTGGGGGAGAATAAGTTTAAGAAGCTCTTACTTCAAAGAGGTTCTGCAATGCTGCTGACTACAGTCTTTCTGCACGTGGAAAGGTGAGTGCTGTCGAAAAAACAGTTATTTGCAGACTTTCTAGCACAATTACACGGATAAAACAGATGGGTTCCTGTAAGGCTCATCTTCTGTCCGATGATTCGATGATGAATATTTTGCAAGCAGACGAGAAACGTCACACTGAAGAATAATTGATGTTAGTCATTTCACTGTTTATCTAAACATTTGGTTTTTCCTTTAGTAGTGGTTATTTTTAGTTTCCACATTGTCAAAACAATATACATACAGCTTGAACTGCCAGCGCATCACTCGCAATAAGGGATGGTTAAGAACCTCTTAAGGCCATTGCGTGCAAGAATACGTTATGCATATGAAACAAACCTACGTTTCATTGCAGACATCACGGAGCTTAACTGACAAAACTGATTGGTACACCGAATTCCACAGCTCTTTGTCTAATCATCTTTCAGATGGCCGTCTAAAATTTGTCTATGTGACATAAACTTATATAGAATTGAATTTAGTTTGCCGAACACGTGTTTCCGGTAAATCTTCATCAGGCAAAAACAGTAAAATATAACTTGGCAATATGGGAAGTTCACAGAGTTTATAGATGACTCAAGACCTATAATCACTAATCGTTCTCACGCCGCCCGCATGGCGAGGTCGGCGTGTCATTGGGCAATAGGGCGGGTGACATTGGCTGTGAGTGGTGTCTGTAAATCAGGTACATTGAGCACTCATCACTGCCATCAGCAGGTTGGTTCGGCGTGCAGTGATCACCTGGGGTTGGCGTTGGCCACGGAAGACAGAGCGCCTGTGTCAGCTTCTTCTGAAAGCATAGCACTGGATTCGCTAGTCGTATGGCCACTGCCTCGGCTGCAGCTAGCACCCGTTGGCGTAGGCTTCTGGAGAGGCTTACGGGTGTCCGGTAGACAACCTGAAAAACACTATTGACACCCATTTGGTGATTGACACCGACAAGATGTGCAAGAATAGAACTTGAAATCGGTTTGTTTTCACCCATGTTTGGCCAAGCCGCTTTTTGTTTACGTATTCTCTCTTCCAAGCGTCTCGTTGTACGGCCAATGTATCCCGCTCCACAGGAGTAAATACACATCGATGTGGCCTGTAGCGGTAGTCAGCCTTTACCTTCCAGGAGTAACAGGATATTGTTTCTGAAACATACGCTTGAATTCGCCGTGGCGAAGGCGCTTGTGACCGCTGTCTTCAGACATCGTCTTACGAGGTCGCTTGCTGCATCCACTTGAAAAAAAGTTATTCTTTTCTGCAGTTGCCATGCTGGGCTGTTACATCTAATTATCAAGAAGAAAAGCCAATAATTAACAACGATAACTGAATGTAGATCGTGCATCTGTCAATAGAAATGTTAACAAGAACGATCACGCACCAGCAAGCAAATTCCCGAATCTCGCATTATCGCAAATAGCTGCTATTTTAGTCGTCGTTTACAGTCTCCGGGAACACATTTAACCGCGGTACAGGCTTAATGTAATTTCCTGGTTAGGTTTGATTGCTCACTGACCGGAAACTCCAGCAGCGTCTAACTTTGAGAAACTAAGACAACTTAGGGCTTCTTGGCTGGCGTGATTTTGTTTGAGCATTATAATAATTCGACATTACAGAAATATTGGTAGCACAGCAGACATAATTCAAAGTTTTGTTTATTTTAACAACAGCTTTGTTGCATGTTTTAAATGAAAATACAGGGCTTTCTGGCGCAGGAAAAACCTCATTAATATTGCCGTCATTAGTGGCGAATAGGTATAGATAAACATCGATCTAGTGTTCTAATAAAAAACAAACCATTTGAGATATTGACGAATTGTGCTGTGAATATCAGTTCATTTTTTGAACACTGTAAGCACTGGTCAAAATATTATTTAAACGGATGTGAATAGCCGAATTTTATGCTGTGCGTTAAAAATAGAAACAAAATACGAAGTCCTTAAATGCTCCAGTTGATTTAAATGACTTGCGCTAAGTGAGAACCATTAGATTCTCTAGAGGCGCATTGCGAATCGCAAGGGTAGTTGCGTCGTTAGTATAGATATCGTACGTGAATTTCAAATATCGCGGATCCTAAGGGATAGTGATTGACCGATCTCATGAAATGTTGGCTAGAATGCTGACATGCGTTTTCGATTAGGAAGGATTACCTAGGCACGGTTTTAATACTGATTGTCTTAAGGCATAATCCTATAACATATCGGATTTGGCAGAATGTCAGCTTTTAAATACACCTTTTTCAATCTCCTGTAGAAATCGTATATAGTAAAGTATGAGTACATAAATGACATCCATCTTCCCATTGATTTTCGGTAGTCTTGCAAATTCAAATAGACTTCATAGAAACCAGGTATAAAATATGTCTTTTTTAGTCTTTAAATGGAGAATCACGTCATTTTTATATTTTATAGTCGAAAAAGAAATATAATTGAGTTCGGAAACAATTTTCTGATTGACGAATAAGTTGGAGTTTGACCAGTCGTTGCACCGGTGCTTAATGATTTCAATTTACAAGGTGCATGCGTTCTGCGTAAAGAAAATTACACATTCTCTCATGTCTTCAAAAAAGATATCATATATTCCGCAGAATTTTGCTGTGTATGAAGCCTATGCTGTACATTTCACGAAGAACAATGATAGACGGACATGTAAAATGCTATTGGAGTGGACATCACGCCGCCTTGGCAATCTCATAATTAAAAACTTTTTTAAAACCCGATTATACTCTCTTCGTTGAGTATAAAAGATGATGTATAATAGATGTATAATAGATGATGTGTTTCTCTCTCGAACGACTAAAAACGCATAATTTTAATCATGGTTTCCATGAGGTATATTTGAATTTGTAAGACCATCAAAAATCAATGGGAAAAATGCATACTATTTCTATAGTCATTTTTACCAAGTACGGTTTCTAGAGGAGATTGAAAAGCAATGCTTTCTAAAGCCGACATCTTATCAAGTCAGAATCATTATAGGATTATGTCTCAAGGTAATCAGAATTACAACGGCGCCTAGGTAATTCATCCCACTGGAAAATGCATTTCAGAATTTCAGCACAGATTTCGCGGGATCGGTCACTCACCGTAAATGCTGATATTTTGCTGGGAGTGTTAATGTTTTGCTTCAATTCATTTTTAAACGACGTTTATATGCAGGCTAGGTCGCAAAAAATAGTGTTCCATGTGCTTTCAATTCGTTAGTAGTTATTTCTGCGACAAAAAGCTATGATATTCCAAAAGGTCAAACAAGTTTGACACATGTAAACGAAGGACTGATTGTGTACGTTATTATTACACATCAGGGCACATGCCGTCCAAACTGGGATCTGTTCCGTTGTGATAGCCACTGGCACACTATTCCGCCTTCAGTCTCCATGGTTTGGTCTTGGTTCTAGCCCAGGTAAGGGAGAGGGCGAGAGTGTGGACGTCTACTGTCAATGTAAACAAACTTACGCGCAAGTCACCGGCCCTGCCTTCACCTTCATGTAGGACACACGGTTGACCTCGACAGATGCGACGGTTGAGCTGTCACCTGTTTGGACCCGGGGGAATTTTTATTATCCCATCCTGAAATAACGATGAACGACATTAAGTGGATCAGAGTTACTATTTCGTTGTTTATAAATACTGCATTTTTAGAAAAGCGAAACATTCCGTAAATTTTGAAAATGGTTGAAACTGGGGAAACCTAAGTTCTTCTATTAAAAAAGCATAAAATGCCTGGTAAATATGACGGGGCAGGTTGTACAACATTTAAAATACTCCTTTATTGAAGGTTGCCTCTAAGCATTCCTTAGAAATAAATGTGGGTAAGCCAATGGCCTACGGTTTGGGTTAAGATTCCGAAACAGTTTCGCAAGAATTGATCTCACGTTTTTCGTTTTTGCATTGACCAGAGAAAACAAAAGTAGGCTTTGTGTCGCCAGTAGGGACAAAGGTTTTCGTATCATCTGTCACCGACTAACAAATGTGAATCGATTTTCAGATAAAACCGTAAATGTATCCTTTTGTGTAATTTGGGAGAAATTCATTCCCGCCAAATTTCTTTGGTTTTTTTCTGGTGTCGGAACTTGCTACGTTTAAAATCATCATTGAAATCCTGGCGGATATTTCATGATTTTCAGTAGTTCAATCGATTTTCCCCAAATGTGCATTCTATGCTATGTTATTATGAGTATGTTTAGAATAAAAGTAATCTAGAAATCACTAACCGGGGTTTCTGGGCGCATGGACATGGTTTTCTTTATATCGAATCTATTTTTGCTATATATGCTTGTCTTTGGATTCCGTCATAGGATTCAAAATACACAACGGAGTGCATATATAAATTCTATGATCTTGCGAAAACAGCTGGTCAGCCTGTTCCGTTCCTGAATTAGGCACTAGCGGAAACTAGAACGTTCCGAATTTGTTATAAAATATGCTCGCAGTTTAGCCTAGCCAGAGCTTCGTGATCTTTTTGAGGTAATTTTTCGAGTAATCGCGCAGAGTATGGGAATGTCGGAGCGTTGAACAAAGGACTGGCTGAAGATCCAAGAACCACCTCCATGTCTTGACGAACTATGTCGAGCCAAGTTTTGAACTGACCCTCACTTCGATGTCTGCAATGGGATAACGGTGCCGGATCTAGGGCAGTGACACTGAGCTCCTGAGGTGGACGACGAAGAACATGCTCGAACCACCTCAGCCGTCTTTCTTGGATGGCCTGAGTTATCCTTCTTATGCTATCACAGCGAGCGCAGACTGTCTCATTTAAGACGAATTCGGTGAGCTTTACTCGAAGGATGGTCCTCAAGCAGTGGTGGTCAAACACCTCCTGGTTTCACTCGTCCTTCACGCGCAAAGCCCAGCATTCACAATCGCAGAGAAGGACAGACCGGACAGATGCACGGTACACGCGAATCTTAGTGGCGATGGAGAGGTCACGCCGGATCCATAGGCATTCCCGAAGGCTTGAGAAAACCCAGCGGGCAACATCGATTCGGGAGACAGTGTCGTCCTTACTTTGGCCATTAGGCAGCAGCTTTGCCCCGAGGTATTTTAAACTGTCTAATTCTTTAAGTTGACACCCATAAATCCCGAGGGGTGCCTTCTCCTGGTCAGGGATGCAGCCTAAAAACGCTTTGGTCTTCCCAGATGCGGAAGGTAACATGGGACCAAGTTGTCAGATTATCCATTTAACGGCCTCACAGAGGTAGTATTTTCCACCTTGATTTCATTGCATGCTCTCATGATTGTCTTGACTCATTCAAGCATACGCAGAGAATTAGGATGCGAAGCTTATCGCAACACTACCGACCTAGTGTTGCATTTACCGAAATAGTGAGGCATTTTTTTCCAATGCATCTGACCGTTTGGGTTATGCTTTTGGACTCTCCCAGATACGAAAGGTCATCGTCAAGGAAAATGAAACTACACACCAAAGGTTGGCATGATAATGTTTTAGAGTACTAAACAGGCGCCCTGTGATACTTTGTCCCTCTAAAAAGCATTTTAATTGAGCGTGTCGCGTACATATTTCTGCGTACTTTGCCTTTTTCCAGTGTACATTTATGGCAAAACTGGAGCTTTACAAATAATAGGTTCCCATTTTCTACTGAAAGCAAAAAACTATCTCTTCTTTTTATATTGGAGGCATTTTCGCTATAGCGACTTGGTTTCAGACTGCTTTAGGATGTTAAGTGCGCAGCATATTTGCTACATATACTGAAGTACTGTTAAAATTGCTATTTTCTGCCCATGCCGTTCATAATTTACCCATTAGTAGAAACTAGACCATATAAAGGTACTGTATAGTGGGCTCAAACTTTGTAGAGATCCATTTTAGCGTTGGGTTTTTCTAGTATTCCCAAGGGACGAGATGTTTCAGAGCGTTTGAAAAAGAACTAACAGTACTTCATATTGCATGATATTAAACAGATTTACAAATCTGATTTTTCACGGTCTATAAAATGTCTAATTTTCTAAAATTAACCCACGTGTTGACATTCTGCTTCACTTGGGTAAGTTTTGAAAAAAATCGTTTTTCAAGCCTGTCAAATTCCGCATAACAAAGCTTAAACAGGAAAACAAACAGGAACGTGCACAGTTAGTGCGAAACAGCCATCAGAAATGAAACTGCCCGAATAAAATGCAACGTAGGCTTCCGCTCAACTTTTAGACATTTTGACGTATAGAATCTTTTATCAACGTATTCTGCGTATAAAAGAACATCTTATGAGACAGAATAAACAAGCTGTAGAAAGTTTTAAATACAATGAGTCGATTGCCT
>CACRXP010000111.1:939363-1099728 GCA_902702965.1 Spirometra erinaceieuropaei
TTCGTTGTCGTTGCGAAAGCATTAATAAGAAGTGCTCTGACAAAAGCTTTGAAATTAAATGAGAAACCATCTCGCTCTTTTTCCTTCTCCCCTCACATTTCTGGGGCTCTTTGGTGGGAATGCCAAAGAGCATGAAATTTGCAGAAAAACTGCATAAAACTCCGTTCTTCAGAAGACCATCTCCCGAGCATACGTTTACTTTCGATAAATTCTCGTTATGTGAGAACGGGTTAGAAGCAAAAACGTGTCAGTCATAAAAGAAATCGATTAAAGCTTGTCTTAAAACTCAGGTCTTGTGTGGGAATGTGGGGAAGGGGTTATAGCGGTCACCGTCAAGGGTGGGCTGAGGGCGGAAGGGCGTGGGGAGAATTACAACATTAATCGACTCTCGACCACGGCAGATGCGGAGCCTGAACGTAGTTCATCTGTACGCACTAAATTGGCTTTCGTGACCTGACAGCGGCCGCTGCTGCTAACGGACGCTGGTCCAGTAGCTTAGCATAGCTCGCAGGCACCTTATAAATCACACGAAAAGCTTTGCTGGGGTTCTCACGATGTCCGGACGGAAGAACACATGCAAGAATGTGACTGTTTATACTCCTAGTTTTGTCTTTTCCCAGTCATGCCGAGAGATGTTCTTGCATTCTCTTTGATAGGCGTCAACGCATGCAATCAATACAACCTGCTCCAAAGGAGCAGGTGAAGTAGTAGATGCACATTGAGGTGGTCTCCGTTAGCAACCTTTACTTACCTTCGGCGCGTAAAAAGGGTTAGTGGAAAATAGTATTGTAACCCTTGCTGGAGGAGGGTTCGTAGGGCAGCTTTGTCAGGGCGTCTTATTAGGAGTTTGTTCGCAGCGTTGTCTTGAAAAGGGATTTTTAGGGACAAAGTTCTCTTTTCTGCAGCCAATGTGATGGGTTTTCCGGTCGCTCGGCAATATTTTTTGAGATAAACTTATCAGGATACCCGTTTCGCGATATAAGCCCTAAACCTTTCTAAGAAGAGCAAATATGTGTAGCCATCTGTATCAAGCATCGGACCAGATTTTGTTTCTGCTGGAGGGGCACGAAACTGCCAGAGTTCGTGTATTGTCCAGACCAGATTTTCTTCCTATTTATGCCATACGGGCTCTACCACCCGATCTCCTGTGCAGAAGGACATTTAGGAAAGGTTGGAAACAATCTTTTCCATCTCTGCTGTGGATTTGATTGACGGGGCTGCTTGATTTACCACGTTTAAGAGGTCAGCTATGTCGGTCAAAAAGATATCCACAACCGTTTTTATCTAAATTATGCTAACAGGACGTCAATAATGACAAAAGGCTGATGTCGCTTAAAGCAGTGGAAAAAAAACCAGCTGGGATACGGTTTAAAGTGACCACGGGTTAAAAAGTTTAATCTAGTAGGGACTTGCACCGTAGGATACCCCAGATGATAACGTTATTCCGCCATTAATGTCTGCTGTACAGCCACAATTGGATACCTCGAAGCCCGTTTATGAAGTCGAGGACATTTCCTGTGATTCCAGTCCCCATGTCATGCGAAAATCAATAGAGGAGGAGAATTAGATGGAGATAGCAAGTGAGGCTTGATACTACCGCAGCCCACCCAAAACCGTTTTTTAAACTGACGCCTATGTGTGAACCTTCCGAGGAGCCAAACAGAGACACCACATGCAATGTTACATACTCTGAAGTTTATCAAGAGCGTTTGAGATACGACTGAGCGGGCCGAATAGGCGCCAGAGAGCAGTCGGGAGTAGTGTAACGCCTGTCATACCCAAACCGCCCTTGCATATGACTGATCGTATGCTGGGATCGCGCATACACGAACATAAACTGACTGTACAACGTCGTGAGGAAGTGTACCAGTTGATTGCCTAAAACCCTTGCAATAGGTCAGGAGTTCAGCTTTGCAGTCGTTAAGATGGCTGTCAATGTTGACAAGAGCGCAAGCTGAAAGTTGATTGGAGCCTGGACTTCGGATGAGAGCTCAGTCAATCGATTTATCGATTTTGCGCCGGCATACAGGGACCAGTGCAGTCACGTCCAGGCTTGATATATTAGTCGTTGATTGGTCAATGCCCCTCCGTAATTGTCATTCGTTTTGTCGTTGATGACATCCTCGACAATAAACATATTTACGAGTTGGAAACATTCAGAAAGTAGGCAAAGTGTCAAGGGGCTCGAGCAGTCTTTATTTTTTCACCTATACATACCCGCAACTAAAACATTTTCTCTCACTCATAATTCAATTAGTGAGACATTTTTATTCCTGGAGTGCACTTGACATGAGAGTTGCCATAAACGGCGGCTTTCATGGAGGAGGTCTCAGGTGTTTTTATTAAACATTCATCAGAAGACCCCTTATACTGCAGAGAGCTTTCCAGTCTAGCCCATTTTCACAGCGGTCGGTAGTGACGGATCCTGGAGTATTTTGTAACGCAGAAATCCGTCTGCAAATAGCAAACAAAAACAGTGTAATATTACCTATTCATGATGCCTTTTACTGCCACGACATCGTATGTAACTTAAAAAACGGTTTTATAATCTTATTAATTGATGCAATTTAGGAGTGAGAGTTAGGCACTTGTAAAGTTTTAAGTAAAATTTGTGGACATAAAACACTTGTCCTGCGATCTCTTGATGTGACTCTCAATGAATGGAGTCATAGACAGTATAAATTAACGTTCTACGGTTATCCCGATTTAAAGAACAAACGCCATCTGCGCTTACCGAATGACGGTGTGTATTGTGACGAGCAGCCGATGAATGAGAGTCAATAAACAATATGTTTGCTAGCTCAGCAACAAAGGAGACCACGTGGAAGATTGTGAAGTCTTCTAACGTTAAACAAATCGGTGCACAGATGGATGACCGAAATACTTTCAAAATCTTCACGCGAAATTCATTTTGCAGGCAGAATCAGCTAAGCGCGTAGAATTGCCAGTTGTCGAGATTACATAGGATCAGTTCTCATTGAGTGTCGTTCTGCAACACGGTATAAATGTTTTGTAATTTATGATTTATCTGATAATTTTTAGCGAAAAGGATGAGGACACACCGGAATGGCCGTTTCTGATTTGTTTGTCCTTATCAGCCGAGCGGTATGCTACCTCCCGCGACCCGTACGCCTGGGATCTTAACCTGGATTCAAAAGGCTTCAGAGCAACATTTTCACCGCTTCATTAAACAAGGCTTACGTCATGTCGGCTGACCTCCAGTGCATTCAGTCACGTGTGTGTGTGTGTGCGTGGGTGACGTGCAGCGTAATATTCTAACTGCCGCAGGATGTTATCCCGCTGAAAAAAGCAGGAACAAAGGACTGACCACTTTTGCCTAAGTAAGCAAGCTAAACGTCCTTGAAGCGAATAACAAGACCATAAAAATCACAAGTAGGGCACAAAATAGTCTACTTCATCTAAGCCATTGTGTTTCAAACAGCATTCCTAGCACGGAGAGAATGTCACATATTCAAAGTCCGTTTCAAAGAAGCCGAATATTGACTCTTACAGTCAGATCTGATAATCGCATGCAAGATCTACCCCTACATAATGCCCTTTCGTTAAATCGTGCATATTTTGGGCACGCGGAGGCTTTGGAATAATAAAACCCATATCAATAGAAGCGAAGAGACGAGTCCCAGGAAGTAGTCTTGAATGAGGAATCACAAGCGCTGGGACAAGAGCTTTATTAGCCTGACGTTTCGGTTTCCCTCTCGGACCCATCATCAGAACCCGTATCTGCTTTTGTCTCTAATAATGGGTTCGAGCAGGAATCCGAAACGCCAGGCTAATAAAGCTCTTGTCTCAACGTTTTTGTTTCCTTCTTCAAAACCCATATCATCCGGTATATAAAAAGCATGATGAAACACTGTGCTTAGAAGGACGAATTTTCAAGTAGAAATTCCCAAATCGAATTATCTCCTCTTAGAATGCCTGAGCTCTGAACGGCACTGGCAACACTGGCTAAGAAGAGTTTCAGCAGCTTAAGGTAGTTAATTGTAAGCTATGAAAGTTTCAATGAATCTCGTCAGCAGGGCCTAAGGAGTAAAGGAAGTTTATCGGTATGCGGTCCCCATGTCACCACAAGTTTTTGGCGTGAATGATGCCCAAAACACCATAAAAAATCTTATGGGCCTGACACTATAACAAGGAGCTATGAGCCTTGATATATTGTCACCTGACCAAATAATTTAATGTTTCTCAGGACTGATGCTAGATTGTGGAATCGACTTCTAATTGCGACCCTTGCAACATTCCCACTTATGTGAGGTCCGAGCCGACCCTGGGCGTCAGCACAAAAAACCGGGCCATGTGTGTGGCACGCGTAGACCGGGCTTCCCTCCGCTTGTCTTGGCATCGTTTTGTTCCCGGAGTCAGATGGTTCCCCACAACGACAACAAGAGTCCTACGCGGATAAACAGATCAGGGCATGGCTCGCGCAGTGTTCGCGCATCCCATAACAACTGCAGACTGTGGTTACACACCTTGGCGCAGACCCTCGGCGCGCCAACCACTTGCCCCCGATCAGATGACTGCCCGACCCACGAACCGCCTGATGCCCAGGAGAGGGAAGAGTGAATGAGGTTATATTTTGGAACCGCATCCCCACAGCATTCCAGTGTCATCCCTCACCATGAACAGTCTGCGCCTGATCCTACCTTCGGTCCCCCCCAGGGGGTGAGAGGGGGGAGGGAACGAGGCGGATCGTCCGAAAGTCTGCTGCCACTATAAACTAATTCCCATGCACGTCATCGGGCTGGACGGGCGATGAATATCGTCGTTAGAAACGGTCCAACTGGTGACGTGACCGGAGAGCGGGGGTAGGAAGAGCGGAAGTCTGCTGTTGGACTGTTGTTCCTTGCGGGGGTAGAATTTTATCTCTGAACTCCATAGGTATCGATCTATGGACCTCGTCGTTGCAACTGGCAGTCGTATTTTGACCCAGATCGAATGCGTGTGTTACGATAGGCAAATCGAAACTCCATCTGACTGCCAGCTGAGGACACGGACACGGTAGAATTGGTGAGTGCTGTAACTGCCGATCGGTTTGTACAGACAATATTGTATCCTATCACACCGCAGTGATCTCGGTCAGACATTCACCGCACCTGTCAACTGCCGGCTCGGACAGTGACTGGGACCTGGGACTGAGAGGGGCGGTTGGAGTCGACGATTCAGCGCATTTTTCTTACAATAAACAATCTGACGCGCTTTGTGCTATCACAGAAGGTTGCGAACTGAAGGAATAACTTGGATCTCACAGTCGATTCCGTGTTGTGTATTTTTGTGGAACGGAATGCCGGTGGTCTAAGAGTCAGGCTGCGATGGCCTCTTCTTAATGTGGCATTTATGGCACTCTCTTTCCATAATGTCTAACGGCTCGTCTAGGTGCGGCATCGGCCGCGCTGCTTCCTTCTGGTGTTGTTGGTTAAAATCCTGGTCATTTGCTATGTGGGACGGAGGATGCGGAGTAGAGGGCCAGGATGCAGGCCCGGCCGCGCAACACACCTGCGCCCTCCCCACCTCCGGTCTTCTTGATTCTGTATTAATACCGGGTCTAAGTAGGAGAGGAGGAGTGAGTGTGGTACATGCTGCGAAAGTCCACATGCACTATAAACTAAGTTACGCGCAAGTCGTCGTCCCTGCTTTCATATTTCTGTGGATCACACGGTGGACATCGTCGGATACATTATTCGAAATGCCGTCATCTCGGTTGTCAAGTGAAAGACCCGACGCTTGCAATCAGTGGACAAACTGGAAGTACATAAGAGTTGGTTCTTATAAGTCGCTGCCTTTCTGGTGTCTCTTACATCTGACTTATGCAGTCTGTCTTTTCGCTGACATACCCAACATGGCTGAATACACACGACGGGTTACAATACTAACTCAATTAAGGAAGACTTCCGGGTGTATTAAACCCGTGAAAATGTCCTTTCCGCCACCTTCCTGTGAAATTATCCAAACCCCAAACGCTCAAAAATCACACCAACATTGAGCATTTGATCACGTCACAACAAAAACGCATTCAGTCTTTACGTTCAAGACCAAATGTAGTAAAAGTCCTGGCTCATTTAGTGTCAACGGAGATTGTGTAATATGTTTATTGATCCAAAATGATTATTTTGGTGGGGCTGCAACATAAATTCCTATGCAGCATTATCCCAAAAAATCTCAGTCAAGCCACGACCCTGGATTATAAATGAACCTCGTTTCGACCCTTTTTGAAAACTACACCACATAACGAACGATCACGTCGGGAGCATGATATTTTCCCATTGATTGCTGATGTCCTATAAATTAAACTACATTTTATAGCAAACATGCAGAGGAACATTTTTCTTGCAGTCATTTGATAGCAACTTAGGTTTTTTTTAAATTTTATATTTAAGGAAGAGAATCTTTCGGTTTTTAATGAGCTCCTAATTAGGAGGTTTTTTAAGCTCGTTGAATGCCCATTCATGCAATATAGCACCAACTTATTAATAGTCCTATCTGGTCCAAGTCCATTCCACAATTCTCGGGCCCAATATGGCATCTTCTTAAAAGCTAAAGAGCTATGTGAAACTGTTTTGATGCTCTGTAAAGAGAATGTAGTTAGGATATTTTGAATGCAAATGTAACGAAATGTGGGCTAAGGTATGTTTTGGAAATTTAAAAATATTTGAAACGCAAAAGGCCCCTTTTCCTTTAGCATAAAAAACGCGAGTTATTTACTACGACATTAAAGGAAAGTAAATTTGAAAAATTGTTTCCAAAAATATGTAGATATTAATTTAAATGGGTTTAAAAATCGGTAAGAAAATTTCATACAACCGTATTAGTTCTTTTCAGAAAGTCTAACCGTTTCAGGCGGGTTGAAAGAAGTACATTCAAAGGCCGGTACCCTGGTATCACTGAAATACCATGTGGATATGCTGAAATATAATTAACATTGCAAACCTACTTAGGGAGATATTTTTGAATCGAAAGCGTGGTTATACATTTTTCCGTTGTAAAATTGATATCCATAGCTAGCATAAGAGAGACACGAAAAGTGAAGATGGAAGTGCAGGTACCCTATGCCGGCAGCCTCCGTAGCTTAAAGCTGGGATTCTTTCGACGCCGCGGCTTTGTGTTCGTAAGGTGTTTTGTTTGCCATCCTTCACAATCATCGCAACCAATGTCTTGACTGCATTAAGCGCCGCTTTTTAGGCAAAATGTGACAGGTGCGCTAACAGGAATAAATTAGTCATTTTGCCATCCGATGTTATGCCTCACATTTAAACCTCCTCCTCGGGGCTGACGAAAAGCCCTCGATGGCTCTTATTTTAATGTGCAATTCATGACTCTCTCACTCATGTGACATTCGAACCGCCCGTACTGTGTTTTCTTCCGTTTGTAGTGACAACTTGAATGCATGTGAAATGCATGGGCGGACGCTTTTGTCTTGTCAAAGCGGCTTTGTGTTTGTAAACTATCGCTAGCAACTCTTAACAGACATCGCGGCCGACACCTCGACTGTACCAAGCGCCATTTTCCAATAATCATATGACAGTCAGCAGGGAAACTTCAGACAGCTTGCCGTCCGATTTTATGCGTCACATTTTAACATCCTCTTGGTGGTGCCGCTGTCCACAGGTTTGCGAAGGCAGCGTCCGTGTCCCCTCCAGTCCTGCGAAGATCAAACCAAGCAACATCCTTCTAGCCCATCCTTTTTTATCAGCTTTAAGTGACTGTCAAAAATAGGAACTCTGCCGCCATCCCTTTTGGGGCTATAAATGAAACGACGCGTACACATATGTCTCCTGGGTAGGCGCGCATGTTGGTGAATTTCTGCGGCAACCAAAATTCTGTAATATGCTTTCGATCCGAAAAGATTACTGTGACAGAGTTGTAACATTAATTTCTACGCAGCATAATCCTAAGAAATCTTAGCCACGGCAAGAGCTCGGCGTTTAAATAAACCTTTTTTTCGAACGTTTGCAAACGCTACACCATACGAGCACGACTGCCGCAGAAGCATGAATCATTTGATAACAACTTTTCTCTTCTTTAAAATTTTACCCTCAAAAGAGTATTTATCGGTTTTAAAAACGCTTCTAATTGGAAGGATTTCTTAAGGTTGTTGAATGTCCATTCATGAAGCATCGCACCAACTTGCTTATTAATGCTATCTGGTTCACATCCATTCCATAATTCTATGAGCCCAATATACCGTCTTCTTAAAGGCATGAAGAATTATATGATACTGCTTTGATGCTCTATGAAGTGGATGTAGTTAGGAAACTTTAAATGTAAAGGTAACGCCAGGTGGGCCTAGGAACGTTTTGGAAATTGAAAAAGTTTTAATAGACAAAAGGCCCCTTTCCCTTTAGCACAAAATTCAATGAAAACGCAAGTTGTGCATTACGATATTAGAGAAAAGTGTACTTCGACAAGGCTTTCTTGAGAATATATATATTAATCCAAAAATGGATCTTAAAATCAGTAGAAAAATTTCATATCACAGTAGAAATCCTTTTCGGCTAAAAAGAAGCACATTCAAAAGCCGGTATCCTGGTATGACCGAAGTACTATGTAGATATGCTAAAAGATAACTAATACTGCAATCCTACTTAGGGGATATTTTTAAATCAAAAGCATGGTCATAGATTTTTTGGTGATATTGTAATCCGTAGCTAGTATAAGAGAGAGTCAAGCAAAAGTGGGGAGGGAAGTGGGGAACTCTCCTCACGGCACACCAGCGCATTACTCACTGTGCTTAGTCTGTCGAGCTTCAATCTCTCATGGTGTGCCAAATGTCTTGGTTTGGAAGGCTACCAGCGGACAGGATAATGGGTGCCTCACAGAGTTGAGCAATTTTTCGCAGCGACTTCTTTATAATGTAACCTTTAGGTAGATTCGAACCGCCTCTTATGCAGTTTTTTTTCGATTGGAATTGTGGCAACCGAATCATGCGTGGAATGCGTCACTGAACCATTGTCAATGAGCCGAAATTCTCAATACCTTTAATTACCCTTTCATTAAGAACTGAGAAGCAGAGCCAAATGCAAAGACGTTTGCCGACATTTCAGTGGTCGCTGGAGCTTGAAACTGTTATTATTTAAACGGTCCGGCTTTGTGTTCGTAAGCTTTTTTGTGCACCATCCTGCACAATCATCCCATTCAATGTCTCTACTGCACTAAGCGCAATCTTTCAAACATAATGCTAGCAGGGACACTCCAGTCATCTTGCCGTCACAGTTAAACGTCCTCATGGTGATTTTGCTGTCCGACAGGTGTGTGTGAAGAAGCAATTATTTTTATCAGGACATTAAAGGAAAGCACATTTGGTCGACGTTTTCTATAAAGTATATTTTGATGCACAAAAGCACACCAGCGCCTAATTCACTGTGGTGAATCCAGCAAGCTTCAACGACTCATGATGGGGTATAATTATTGGCTTGGAAGGCTACCAGCGGACAGGATAACGATGTGCCTATTAGAACTGAGCAATGGTCCGCGGGGAGCTCTTCCTAATGTGACATTCAAGAAGGTTCAATCTGCCTCTTCTGTAGTTTTGGAATAGTGGCAACCGAATCATGCAGGAAGCAGCCTTAAAAGAGGAGACGTGATCGCTGGTACGAGAGCTTTATTAGCCTGACGTTTCGGATTCCCGCTCGAACCAATCACCAGAGACAAAAGCAGATACGGATGGTTCAGGCATAAGGGGCTGCAGTATCTATACGATGCAGTCGCCATGCTACCGCATACCCATCAATGTTCACGACTCCCCCCTTCATCCGGGATCGTCGCACGTGTTGTGATGACTGTTTGATGGCCGACATTTGCGTCGTTAATTGCTGCAATCTCATCAGGTGCGTTGGATGTTGGTGTGATGATTGCTCGACCATCTAAACCACCGACCCTGGTGTTGGGACAAGTGCTAACATGTGCGCTTCCCGCGTGGCTAATTACTCCGCCTATGCGAAGTCTCAGCACCGAGTATGGAAGGAGAAGGTTATTGCACTTGTTAATTGACTGGGGGCCAGTAAACCATGACTCAAACAGGCCCTGGCTCACGCGGTTGTCACCTCTTGCGAGAATTTCGGCTTTGTCGAATTTGAATGTGTGGCAGGATCTCGTGGAATGAGGCGCAACTTGAGAGCTGGCGTCATTTCTCTGCACCGCTGCAGCGTGTTCGGCCATTCTCCTTTGGAGTTGTCTTTCGGTTTCTCCTCGGCGATTAACGCAGCGGACATTTCGGCTACGCTGAGCGTCCCCTTTATAGATGATACTGCGCTTTTGTTCGCAGGGACTTTCCAATCTGATTGTCGTCTGATTTTTTGCATTTCACATTTTAACGGCGTCTTCATGATGTTGCTGTCCGATAGGGGTGTAAAAACAATGCCTGCGTCCGGTCCGGTCGTGTGATGTTCAACTCAAGCGTCACAATTCTAACCTACCTTTAATTCTAAGAACGTCCAAAAATAGCAGCTTATTTGTCTGTCCACTTTCTGGGCTATAACTGGAACGAATTGTACGCTCATGTCAACTGGGTAGGCGCCTGTTGACGGATTCTTCCGGCAACGACTCAGGTGCGCATTCACTCACCCAAGTCTGCCGGGGAGATGCTATGAAAGAATTAATGTTCCCAAATCCTGACTGTTTCTGCCCTTCATGCTCACGCCTCCATTTGGAACAAAGTGACTTTTTGCCTTCTTTAAATAATCTGACACCCGAGCTGATAGAACTTGCCGTATTGACAGAAAAACGGAATTAGTTAAAAACCGGTGAGTTCGGCAATAAAGCCTTCGAGTAAACGCCTAGGGATCTATGAATCATTGTTCGAAACTGGATTTTTTCAAATGTGGAGTTAGGCACTGATAGCTGATAAGTGTTACCAAACCAAAGATGAGCTCATATTTCCCCGCTATGTCCACTACCCTACACTTTGTAGCAAGAAATGTGACACTGCAATCATGCGGATGGCACATGAGGTTGTTTAATTAAACATATGCAATACGTGAGCAGCAATCACTACCGAGAGAAAGTAAAGGTGTTAATTTGTATTAAACAGATGGCTAAACAATGCGACGGGCACTTATAGTACGTGACCTATCTCATGAAACCTGATAACGGAAAGTGATGCGAGAATTTCTCGACGTATTCAATGTTGCGCAATTTGTTTGGCCATTCACCTCTTTCAATAAATGGTCGTTTTCTTGTGCAAAAATTGTGTTTACGTAATTATATCTAGTAAACTCTCAGTACCTGCTAACGAAAATTAACGTTGCAATATATTCGTCCAATTGCCTATGCTAAAAATGTCCTAGAGTCCGGTTACGCATTTGAGCAACTTTTTTATTGAGAGGATATTAATTTACTCGTTAACAGATTCAGCCGGACCTGACAACTTATTTAATGTCTGATGCTAACGGTCGAAATCAGTTTGGTAACACAAAGGTTATTTTAAGAAAACCAGAGGTTTCATCAGTTCTTAAATGTCATACTAGCAGACCTGAGTGATTTGATGTCCTAAGCAGCAGTAATAACGCTGGCAGGGATTCCTTGGTTTAAAATGGTTTTGCCATTTGGAAAATTCTACCTGGTGTCAAATAAATGATCACCACCGAATGATTATTTCCAGTTTTAGGCATATGAAACATTGCTTGTAGTGTAGCAAAGTCTCTGTAAAAACATTATTCAGAAATAGAAGGAGCGAAGTTTTAAGAGTTTCAGCAAAATATCCGTATTAATATGGGTGCTCTGCGGTGCACTCAAAATCGAAGAACGGGGTCTTAAAGCAAGCAAAACCAGTGGAAATATCCTCAATGTATAGAAAAAGGCATGCACTTACGTTTGCGGTGGAAAAGAATTAGTATTGTTCAGGAACGTGAAACGGCTAAAAGTATCAAATGTGTACTTGATCCACAGTGCAAAAATGCTAAGTACACAGAGATTCGTCAAGGGAGTGTGGTAATAAAGCACTTCTAAATAGGTAACCAATAACTAAAATTTTTCCAATTGGTCGAAGGCATATTCGTTGCTGACTTTCGTTGCGGACAGCCAATTTTTCGAAAATGAAGATTAATTTTTGTATGACTCTTCAGATGTGACCCAAACGACATTCCTCGTGAAAAGGAGCGCTAAAACACTCATTATTCCAGCAAGTTCTCTAAGAATTATCTTGTTTTAGAGTTTTTAACAGAGAAGTAAATCAGAATCTGTCTTAATGGACGACTATTTGAAGACACAAAAAATCATGAGAGATTCAGCAAGATTTCGATGTCGATATGAAACTCAACATAATCTGAAACAAAAGAAAAGTGAAAATTTATCTGACGTAGGAAAATGTTTTTCAACAAACACAAAATGGTATTGTTACGACCCCGTCTATCAGTTCTATTTGAATTTATTGGGCATCGATCGGCCCTGCAGCATGTCGCCTTATGGAAAATTTAGTTCCTACGATATCCCCATCGGTAAAATCAGACAAAATCCAGTTTCTCTTGTTGAATCCCGTATCATTCAACTCAAGCAAATTAGGAATACCGCGAATCCCTGGAAAACTGTTTTAGAATTTACACTCCTAATGCAGGCTGTTGACAAACCGCCATGCGGGAAATTATACTAATTTGTAAACGGTATTTAGAGGCAAACTTCACTGAAACACTATTATTATAAGTTTTTTCTTTTTCCTTTTATATTTATTAAGTTTTTGCATGAGAATACATCCTGTACATCTAAAAACGAAGTTTACTAAATTAGAGCCATTTCTGACGCTTTTCTAAAAAATCGGCATTTCTAAAAAACGCAACACTGCCTTTAATATTTCTTTGATGTTTTTAATTCTTTTAAACTTGTACTTAATTAACATAGGCATTGGATTTATGAAATGGTGTCGGTTAGCGATTGATTGGCAATCATTCGAAATTTTGGCACCTTTCACGAGTTAGGTCACCTGCACTATTTCTCCACGATCGTATCGCAGGCTGTCTGTTTTTTATCTTAGTAAATACGGCACATTCATGATGTACCGTCTGTGATTACATGTGCTCGGGAATTGCATTTACCGAATCGCTGCAGTTGTTCAACAGGACTAACATTTTTCAGGCAATTCCTTAAGGATATATTCAACTTCCTATATGTACGGTAAACATACAGACAAAACGTACTGTCTAACTGGGAACCTGAATATCATGTGAAAGTCAATGTGTTTCCTTCAGCGTCTTTTACGAAGTCTACACAGTGCCTAAAATTACACCATCAAGTTGCAGTTAAACGTGATTGGTGGTAACTTGATTAAGTGATTAATGGAGTTACGAACATCTCAAACCGGGGGTTTTAATCATATGTTAGGTGCAGCAACGCTAAGGTCACAGTCGTAGCTTTTCACCATAAGCCTGTCAGAGTTAATTATTATAGATTTCGCCGCCGAGTTCAGTCGTACGTCCTTGGTTACACGTAGAAAAACTGATCATTATCGATCTCATTGAGACTGCAGTCGAGAATTACTGGTGAATGAGAGACCTTGACATTTGATTGGCTGGATAACTTAGTGACCGCGGCACACAAAACTGGTGGATGCGCAGACGCACGGAAGTGCATGTTCTTCCGCTTTATTTGAACGAACAGGCACAAATGTAGACAGAATCTGGTAAATGCAGACGATCTTATCTAAATTTAAGTACATATGATGTATTTTTATGAAAGAATGATACTCAAGGTGAATATCGATGCACAACGGGGTCGGTAGTATTAAGATAACTGTCGCCTCCCAATTTTCTGCGTATGCTTGGATAAGTCAAAACAGTCATTAAAGCATGCAATGAAATCAAGGTGGAACACACAACTTCTGTGAGACCGTTAAAGGGATAACCTGAAAACCTGGTCCCAAGTTAACTTCCGCATGCTGACATTACTGAAACTGACGAAACGGCCTTTCAAGACAAACCTCGTATTGACAGGTGTCAAAAAAGAGGCTCCCTCAAAACCCTGCGTGTTCTCCCGTAGGAATCGATCCAGTAGCACTTTAGGTGATGCTTACACTTGTAGACTACTCTTTAAAACAATAGTGGTGAAAATGCGATTCCCGGGTGTCATATCAAAAGAAGAGGAGGCGTTCACCGGGAGAGGTATATTTGAGGTCTGACGTTTCGGGTAGTCCTTTCTTCTACCCATCTTCAGAGACTGAGCAGTCGTGCACACAGCTTTCCTTTTATGGCGCACTCTTTATCATACTTTGCGTGTAAGAGAAAGAGAGACAAATGAAAATGAATTTACTGATTTTAAAACAGACGTAAAGGGCAGAATGTACCGCTATCAAACGGCAACCATTTCGTACCCAATAATGGCTTTTATTAAATAATTCTATCTAGCACGCTCCTTCAAGTGTATTGCAACTTTTGGCGTTCGAACCTAACGAATCAGTACATCTGAAACGCTGTTTGTAATACACATAGACTTTAAAGTGACAATATTTTAAATTCAACAAAGCAGCGCTTATTATACACTTTTGGAAGGACTCGTAATGCAGCCAAAGTCATATTCAGCGGTCCCACTGGGTCTGTTCCAATAAAAAGGGCGGATGATCTCTTGCAATTTCTTATATCCTTGAAGCCTGTTGGTGAAGTCACATATGGTCGAGGATATAAGTACTGAATGCAACCTAACTCCTGAAGTGTGATAACTAATATTGGGACGATCAGTTGTGGGTCGCTAAAATGTTGCACGTCTTACTTATTTGCAAAGGCTATTTGGATAGGTGTGCAGTTGCATGCAAAATATGTTTTAGTGTAATTTTATCAAACAGCATTTATGCAAATTTGAGCGGAGTTATATGGAAAATTGAGCTCGGGCAGTTTTCGATGCTTGTAGTCATCCACGGTTAAATTTGCGCATCGGCGTGCAAATCTTTATGAAGGAAAAATAATCTGAACTTGACCGTTTGACTAAACGGAACAACAAACGTCCGAGCTGCCGTGTTCGGACAATAAGTCAAGTGTTCAACTTGATTAATAATATCTTTTTTCAGCGACCTAATTTGCATTTTATTTAGCGAAAACAGTCCCCAAGGGAAATTGACTCCATGCAAAAGGACAGGTGGGTACACATGGATGAACTCATGTACCGACATTTTCGCCGGGACTGAAATATAATCAAGAGCGGCAGAGGTTGACACAGTAGTAGCGCCATTTCGGTACATCAATGTGTTCGGTAAAGGGCGGAATCACCTGAGCTCTTGAACCGACGTCAGAAATCTCAAAGTAATTTGCTGCTTCAGAAGAAATAGTTAATTGGTATCCACACACCCTTGCATTTCTACGCCTTGCGTCGTGAAAAAGAAACATTTCTGGAGAATTCTGGTGTCAATGAATTCCAACAGGCTAGTTCAATCGCATGTTTTCCATGGTTGACATGTGAGTTCGAACATAGTGAGAATACTAAAAGCAAAAAAATAACTACGAGAATTATAAACTATTGAACTTCAAATTTCAACAAGTGTGAGGGCATCCGATGAGAATAATGACAGTTTTTTCTGGAATTTATTCACATGCGGTATGTATAAGGCGAGTCATGGTATTTAATTGTTTGTACAGCTTGTTTATCCTGTCTCATAAGATGTTCTTTTATACGCAGAATACGCTGATAAAAGATTCTATACGTCAAAATGTCTAAAAGTTGAGCGGAAGCCTACGTTGCATTGTATTCGGGCAGTTTCCTTTCTGATGGCTGTTTCGCACTAACTCTGCGCATTTCTGTTTGTTTTCCTCTTGAAGCTTTGCGATGCGGAATTTGACAGGCTTGAAA
Organism: Spirometra erinaceieuropaei; assembly: GCA_902702965.1. Classification (NCBI taxonomy): domain Eukaryota; kingdom Metazoa; phylum Platyhelminthes; class Cestoda; order Diphyllobothriidea; family Diphyllobothriidae; genus Spirometra; species Spirometra erinaceieuropaei. The sequence continues at coordinate 955,138 of CACRXP010000111.1, forward strand.
AACGATTTTTTTCAAACCTTACCCAAGTGAAGCAGAATGTCAACAAGTGGGTTAATTTTAGAAAAGGAGACATTTTATACACCTTGAAATATCAGATTTGTAACTCTGTTTGATATCCTGCAATACGAAATACTGTTATTTCTTTTTTAAACGCTCTGAAACATTTTGAACCTTAGGAATACTAGAAAAACCCAACGCGAAAATGGACCTTTACAAAGTTTTAGCCCACTATGCAATACCTTTTCTATGGTCTAGTTTCTATTAATGAGAAATTTGGAAACGCGATGGGTAGAAAATAGAAATTTTAACAGTAACTCGGTATATATACCAAATTTGCTGCGCCCATAAAATCCAAAAGCAGTCTGAAACTAAGCCGCTATAGCGAAAATGGCTCCAATATAAAAAGTAGAGATATACGATTGCTTTTAGCAGAAAATATGTCCCTATTTTTTATAAAGATCCAGTTTTACCACTAATTGACATTGCAAAAAGACGAAGTACGCCGAAATCCGTCAGCGACATGCCTAGTCAAAGTGGTTTCCAGAGGAGCAAATTATTACAGAGCGCCTTTTTGGGTACTCTTAAACGTGTCACATGTCGACTTTTAGTGTGCAGTTTCAATTTTCCCGACAATGAGCCCTCGTGTTTGGGAGAGTCAACAAACATGACCTAGACCTATTTCGGTAAATGCATTCAAGAAATGTCTGGTGTATCCAAGTTTAATTTCGTTCGATGCATTTTCATAAAAGGACGGCACTCACGGGGAATATCGTTGCTCAACGGGGTTTGTCTAGTGCTCTAGGTCGGTTGTGTTGATATAATTGTCGCTTCCTAATTCTCTGCGTATGCTTGGATGAGTCAAAGCAATCCTTAAAGCATGCAATGAAATCCAGGTGGAAAGCATTACTTCTGTGAGACCGTTAAAGTGATAATCTGACAACCTGGTTCGAAGTAAGCTTCCACATGCTGACATTTCTGATGAAACGGACTTTCAAGACAAACGTCGTATTGACAGGTGTTAAAAAGAGGCTCACTCGAAAGCCTGCGTGTTCCCGCGTAAGAGTTGATCCAGTAACATTTTCGATAGTGCTTGCACTTGTAAGTTACTGTCAATCATAATTTGCGTCTGAGAGAGAAAGAGTGAGGCAGATGAAAATGGATTTATTGATTGTAAATCATACGTCAAGGGCAGGATATACTGATACCAAGTCGTAGGATTTGCCTATCGCAAAGCAAATTGTCTTAAATCTTTATATCTAGCTCGCTCTTTTAATGCGCAAAGCAAACCCCGGTGGTCAAAACTGACGAATAAACCCTTCCGATATAGCTCTTTATGATATCGTTACGTCATAAATGGGAAAATCGAATTTGGCGTTCATTAATGGCGTCCATGCCTTCAAAGCTTGGAGTGACATTTATGAAGCACTTCCGGCTTCTCCACTGGACGAATCTGGAATACTTAAAATTGTCAATTACAAACTGTGGCTCCTGTTTACGTTGACAGCTTTAAAACGTTCGAAGTAAACATCGTCCTGCAGACAGAACAGCCATTCTGATCTTCTGAGGATCCTCCGAGAAGCATTATATCGCTGCCCTCGCAGTCAGAAATCGAAATTGAAAAGCAGCAAGTACAGCAGAATTTATTGGGGTCAATAAATTTCGTGACGGCTTTTCAACTGCAGCCCGTCTCTGCATAGCATATGTAACGAATAAAAGCGCACAACAGTATGAATTTGTTGAGAATGGCAGTGCATAAGAGCAAGGTCAAGGTTCAAGGCAAAGAATAATCAGATACGACGTCCAAATAAGCATCATAAAAGAAAGAGAGAGACGAAATGTTTACAACAAATCACAGTCAGGGGAAACTTGAGGCGTGAGACTACCAGGGCAATTACAGATTGATTACGTGATCTAACTGCTTGCACAGGTCTGGTTTCTCCCTGCGTATGTAAGCTGCTTCCAAATAACGCAAGGTTCGAGTTGTATGCGCTCGGACAAGTACTCGAAAAGACCGCTATGTAACAGATGTTTCCTTATCGACGAACGGAGGGTTTTGTTTTCCTGTTTGAAAAGCCAATTAGGCAAATGCTCAGCGGCCCTGGTTCCCAATTGCCTTTGCATTCGCCCAATGTACTTGCATCCGCAAGTGCATGTGAATTTATACACACAATTTGGGGTGGCGTGCATTGGCAAGGCATCCTTTGCCCGGTTAATTGGAAAGCTTTTTGTGGAACTGACGAAGATAAGCTCTGCGTTATACGTTCTTTCTATAGTGCAACGCAAGCGTCGCTTGATTGTGTTTGAGACGTTGTCACCATTGAAAGGTAAACATATTACAACGGGCTTCTTCGGAATGGAATGTTCCGTCACCTTTGGCCGTAAATGTTTGCTGTACTTCTCAATGAAGCGTGCAGGATAACCACGATTAAGTAAGGCTTCGAAATTATACTTAATATATTCTAATTTAAGGCATCCATTTACGTTTCTTTACATATTAGCCCTCGCGAGCCGCTTCGATGTTCTTATGCGCAATATCAGCTCATCCTGCCCAGTTCATTTTTCTTTCGAAACATCTTCCTTGGCAAGACCAGACTAATTAGATCATTTGCTTTCATTAGCATAACTGTTTACCAACAGGATAATCAAGTTAGAGGTAGCGGACGCCGACTCATTTCGTTATGGCACTGACTTTTGATATGGTCAAATCATTGGACCTCTAATCAACAGATCGCGAGTTCGAGCCCCAGTAGTTGTCAAGATTGGATTGAGTATGGCTGGCTGACGACGGCCAATAAACCGGAGATGGCCATTCCAGTCTGCCTTGCCTCCTTGACAATCCTTCTCCGCATACATTACTAGTCTTCTTATGATTGCCATATAATCGGCCCCTGGACACATCGAGGCCAGTAGGTTCCGTAACGTGATCAGTAAGCGCCTTCTACCTCGGTTAGTATACCCGTTCGCATCTGACAAGACAACCGGTCCGCGGACCAGTGGTTAGGATGTAGAACTGCTGATATGCAAATCGCGCGTTTGAGTCTCAGATATTGCGAACGTAGATTGGATATAGCTGGTTGACGAAGGCTTGTAAGCCAGAAGTGGTCAATTGTCCTTGTCAGTAATCTTCCAACCCCAGGTAATAAAGATATTAAAGTGGTAAAAGTTTATGCCATACGAAGTTACAGGGCTAATAAGTAATTCAGGGACTATCAACATCCATCGTTCCCACGCCACTCGCATGACGAGGCGTGCTTTGGCGCGGTCGGCGTGTCGAGGTCATTGGGTCAAGGGGGCGAGGGAGAGGGGGGAACATAGGCTGTGAGTACGTCGCGTACGTTGTGCACACAACCTGCCATCAGGAGTTTGGGGCGACGTTGGGGTCGGCGTTGGCCACGGAAGACAGAGCGCCTGTTTCAGAGTCTTCTGACTGTATAGCAATGGATTGGCTAGCCGTATAGCCACTGCCTCGGTTGTAGCTAGCACCCGTTGGCGTAGGCCTCTGGAGAAGCTTGCTGGTTTTCGGTAGACAACCTGAAAGGCACCATTGACATCGATTCGGTGATTCGTATCGACAAGATATGCGAGAATAGAACGCGAGATCGATTTCTTTTCACCTCTGCCTAGCCAGGTCGGTATGTGTTTAGGTACTCTATTTTCCAGGCGCCTCGTTGTACGGCCAATGTATCCCGCTCCACAGGAGCAAGTGAATGAGTAAATACACATCTATGTGCCCTGCAACGGGAGTCGGTCTTTATCTCCCAAGCACAGGAGGGGAGAGGTAGTGAAACATACACGTAAGTTCGCCTCGGGGAAAGCGTCAGTGACCGCTGTGTTTAGAAGTCTTCTTACTAGGTCACATGCTGCGTCCCTTTAAAAAGGCAGTCTTTCTTTTCTGCAGTTGCCATGGTGGGCTTTGCAGTGCGCACCCCTATATTTCGGAGGATAAATCTTTCTGGGTATCCGTTTTCGTGGAGTATATCCCGCAGTTGCTGGAGTTCTGCCTCTACAGTCTGAGGAGAGCAGATACGTCGCATTCTAGCTGCCAATCCCTGGACTAGATTTCATTTGATGTTGAGGGGAACAAAACTGTGGAAATTAATGTATTGTCCCGTCTAGGTTTTCTTTCGGAATACCCTACGTTGGATAGCCCCATCCTCTTGTCTGTGCAGAAGAACATCGAGGAACGCGATTTCATTGTCTGCTTCAAACTCTGCAGAGAACGTTAGAAATGGGTGTGCATTGTTGAATTTATGAATCAGGGCGTCCGTGTCGGTGGTAACATCCGTCAGGCAGAAAATACCGTTCACGTACCGACCGTAGAAGTTGAGGTCATTAATAATGTCTTGTAAACTTGTCATCTTGACTTTGCTCATGAAGACATTTGCGAGGAACGTGCCGGGCGGTGAGCCCATCGCTACGCCATCTATTTGCTTGGACGCTTTGCGTGTACCGTGTCAGTAGTTATTTTACCGTCTCAAACAGCATTCCTAACGGGTACTTCGTGTCTCGGATAACTTCAGAAAGATAGTTTATTGCTTCGGCTACGGACACATTAGTAAACAGTGCTGCTACGTCTAATGATAGCCTCCTCCATCCGTCAACGTCAACATCCTTGATCGACTTGACAAACTCGAAGGAGTCCTTCAGACTTAGGGGGTAAAGATGGCTTTGCAACGTTAAGCTTTTCCACCAGCCATTTCGCTATAGTGTGATGGGGCGAATTCCTCATATCCAGGATTGGACATAGGGGTAGTCCTGAAAACAAAGGTCCCTTAACAAGGGCCAGTCTCGATAGCCTCCACGAACTTCTTAAAAACAAAAAAACCTTGTGCTAACGAGGCCGGATAAGGGTTCAGGAGTTGTACCGATGGATAGAAAAGAGTACATAGCAAAACTAGAAACAATCCTGTTGGATCGTACCAAATCATCGAAATACGAGAAAGACAGCGACCGCACCAAGGCCGTTGAAAGTAAGCTGACGACGGTCCTCAAAGTCTTCACAAAGAAGGTCATTTAGCTGACAAAGAATATCAGTGCGCACGGCCATACCCAGAATGTACGGCATCCAAGAAATTCACATACACGGGCTACCCCTACGTCCAATCCTGGATATGAGAAATTTGCCCTATCACACCATAGCAAAATAGCTAGTCGAAAAGCTCATTTGAAGGCCGTTCATTTTCATCACGGTTAAGCTGGCTCCTTCACATCGACTATAGCACTCGTGCTTCCACATCCTGGCTTTCTTTAATTTGCTCTTCACGATGGTTTTGGATTTGATATCATTACAGTCCTCCTCACCCGTCCGTAAACTCTCATAATGTGTAATCTGTCTCAAGAAGGGTGCCAAAATTTCCTATAGATTGCTAGCCATTCCAAACCAGCATTAATGAATGCACTACAGTTTCAAGAGTTATGAACAATCTTAGGCGGATTCAAGGCATAGAAAAAGTATTAAAATCCTTACTACGCTGTTCCAAAGGTGCCACATTTCTAAGAACGCGAAAAACTAAAAATCGTTGCAATTGAGTGAACTTGGATCATAAATGTACACAAACTCAGCCCATGCAAAAGACAGGGTACGCAAAACAGCCCAAGTAGAAAAACCTTTGGGCGCAGTTCTTTAGCGAAATTCACTCTTAAATATCCTTCTCGAGTAAGAGTAATATAAAGCATAGCACTTGATTAAGGGCTTAAAGTTTGCATAGAAATTCTAACATATTTTAGGAGACTTGACAGAGTTTTTCCGTTTTTACGTTGTTTAGGACGCAGTTAAATGTGACAAATAGGATTTTATATTTTTTGCTGACTCGACGCCACAGAAATAACACTTTTCAGGGCAACGGTATAGAGAAGGCCCCCACTTAACTGTCACTAGACTGTGACTCGTGTCATATGGGGTTTTATCTTGACATACATTTGCAGGCTGTTGCAAAAATTACACTGTTAGCAATAATTACTTCCGACGACTTTATAACCTAACTCGAAATCCGTTATTTTGAGAAATTCACTTTTATTTATTGTTTAATTACAACTCTCATTTCCGTTGTCGTACAATAGTGTAGAATAAGACTTTCGACATTAATCCAGAGACATTCTTTGTTTCCTTTCATTTTGTCGGCTTACCTTCTAGCTTGCTGGCCTACCCATAAAACCTCTTTTACCATAAATCACGTATGGCACGATCCACAGTCTACTGACAGTTAACTAGGGTCCTTCTCCATACCGTTGCACTTTTCAGATCACATAGTGACGGGCCAGTCAGTGAAAAGTGCAGTCGTAAGCATAGAACTTCCTTTCCGTCTAATTTTTTCAATTCTTTTCTGTGCTCGGGTACGGTGACTTTCGGGTTGTCTTTTAAATATTGGTGAGAATTTCGAGATTTTTAATTATACATTGGTTAATCAAAAAAACCTTAAAGCGTTTAATGACACGGTTTTGCTCTTGAACGTTTCTTTTTTATACAAATGGTCGTTTGCGTCATATTTGTAGACTCACACAAACACGAAACATCATCGCCGACAAGTGTGAACGTTCACGAAGAAAGTCGGCAAAAAAAGTTAAAAACTTTTTCCAATAATTTGCTTCTTTTAACAACGTCTTAAGAAACCAGTTCGCCAAAGACGTTTTGCATACTTTTCCTTTTCCAACGCAAAATTTAGGTAAAAATCGGGGCGTCTGGTTGGCTGCAAGAGAAAATACTCACCCTTATCTTTATTTTGGATCCATTTTGCCTACGTTTGGGTTCCTTTCTACGATAAGGGATGCATAACAGAACGACCGTTAAAACGCTTAGATACTGCTGAAACCGCTAAACTTCTGCCAGTTCTGTTTCTAAACTACGTATTTGCGGAAGCTAGACATGACTAAAAGCGTTAGAGTGTACATCTTAAAGCTGAAAAACCAGCTAGAGGAGTGCTTTATAGAGATAATTAATTACGTATTCGCAAAGGGCAGGAAATGTCGGTGCTTTAAACAAAAGAATGCAAGTAAGTGTCATTACACCGTTTTTTGGACATAAAGTTAGAGGTTTACAAATCGCATATTTTGAAGTCGACAAAGTATCTGGTCTTGCAACAATAACCTGCTTGTTTACAGCCTGTACGTACTGTACATGGCAAAAATCAGTCTTAAATGTGGCAAGTTCCGTTCGATAAAATTAGAGTTTACTTTTCTTTAAAAAATCATGCTGGATAAGCGTACTTTGTGTAGGATGGCTATTAGAAGAGGAACCTTCAAAAATACAATGTAAATTAGTTTTCCGGGTCAAATGTGCAAATATTATTATTGATAAGCTTATTAATAAGCATAGTTTGAATGCAAAAATAACATTAATCAAAAACGCTAGACGGATAATAGAAATGCGCGGCAATTTAATTGCCAACAATCAATCGCAACACTTTCTGGCATCATGTTTCATGAGCTAATTCAGGCGATCTACATTAAATTCAAGGTGAATTGTAAACGAGCGCATGTATAAGGATAGCTTATGGTTTACTAGCGATTCTGGTTTAATCAAGTTTACTTCTGTGAAGTAACTGCCAACGGTAGACTATATAACAGTAGCCTATATAACATCCACCAGATAATTATTAGCTTCACTATGAAACGAGCAATTTTCTCGGGATGTATGAATAATTCCGGAGTGTTGATCATTAAGCGCATCAAAATTTCTTGCCTGAGCCTTGTCATTCAAATGGTCCTGACTTTACTGCAGCTACACGTAATCCCACTGAGGCAATCAATGTTTGACAAAGTGGGTATATTTATTCATTTAAAGACCTTAAAGTGCTTATTTTGACTACCTGTATTTCGTGAAATGGAGGGAGTACGTCGTGAAGAGATTGGCTCCAATTTTTGGACAACACCTGCGTGTCAGGGATAGCACAAGCTCCGCAAAGTTAACACTGACGAGATGAAAAGAGCTTGTGTGCACTTTTTCGCATAGTTGCTTAGCTGTTGAACTACTCATCGTATGTTTTTCTGAAACACAAAAGTGTTCTTTTCAATAGACCTTCCTGTAGCACATTTTTGATACAGTCCTAAAGGGTGTTCTTTCTTAAAAAACCATTTTTTACTATTGCGCAGTAGCACTTAAGTTTTTATTTTTACGCTTAAATGTTGCCATAAAGGAGCATTTTCAACACCCGCTTTACATTGTCTCGAAGGTTTTAAAGCTGCAACTAGTCTCAGCACACCAGCGCCGTGTATAGAGAGGACGCACCCAGTGATAAAACCGCTTAATGATTGTTTATCAAATTCACTAGGGACGCGAGCAGATTCAGAGATGCTCCCTCTCCGATGAGAATCATCTGAACGCAACTGGGAAGAACGAAGCTGATCAGAAGAAGCGATCGCTGGAACAATGGCTTTATTCGCCTGACGTTTCGGATTCTCCCTTGAATTCATCATCAGAGACAGTTCTGCAAGAAAGAAGCTGTCCAAGCAGCGGAAGACTTGCGAAAAATATAAAGTGGCGCCAGTGGACCATCGTCATTCAATCGAAGCCGATGGAAAATATTGGAACGCTAAAACGACTGTCGATCCGCCGATCTGTAGCCGCGGCAAAAGCCAAGATTTCTTTCTCCCATGGTCATTGGTGAGGATGAATGGTGCATTTAAGAATGTATGAGGCAAAGAAAGTTGAGGCCGAGTCGCTGGGTGCGAGAAACAAGTAGGCGTCAAAAATGTTTCACTTTATCACTAAAGAGTGCAAATTGCAAAATTTCAATACCACAGGTAACGACGACAGTTATCTCGTGGGGCAGAAACATTGGCGAAAACAGTTTCATTGAAAATACCGGCGTCAGCTTATTGGACAAACAAATGAGTATGTTTTTGTTCACCTGCTCATGTCCCGTTTCGTCCGACCCCTGTAATTACTTAATCTAACGGTACAAGACTTCTATCCCTTTTGATGTAAGCGCTTCGCGCTTTATCGTCCTGTGGTTGATAGACTTGCTAAAACACGCCACAGATGGTTTAACTATGACACTGTCTTTACCGGTATTGCAATATTTCAGAGCCTTTGCTCAGATGCGTAATCGAGATGTTTTTTTATATTGCAGGTCCTACCAATTTTTCCCAGCTCAAATCGATGTGAACATGCGTACCCCTAACATTGGTTTCTGGACCGAATTGTTTTGTCTGAGACAGGACAGTTGCAGACACTTGACAGTGATGAGTATCGGTCCAGTTACCTTAGGGTGTCGGCTTTCGAAAAAACTTATTTTTGGCTGCATGCAAGATCTATACTCTGCAAAAAATCACTACTTAAGTAGCATGCTTTTTTCTCATTGATTTTCCATGCCCTTGAAAATTCAATTATATTTCATGGAAAACATATATAAAAATATTCATTCTTTTACTTATTCGGTAGAAAATCACGTCTTCTTCCAATTTCATACTCAAAAGAAGAGTATAATTCGGTTTCAAAAAACTTTTCTAATTCCCGAATAATTCAGAACCCGACCTGCTGTTACATTTGCATCCAGGGTTTCACAACTACAAGCTGTATGTTTTCCGTGTACGGAGAACCATGCATTTCTTTACGGTGTTAAGAGCAGACTATATGAGGTTCATAAAATTAAGCAGTGGATTTGAGCAATATTGTTAATATTACAAGCCACATTCGTAAATGCAGATACATGACGTTTCATGAACGGCCATTTAAAAGTATCAAAAAATCTCACAATTAGAAACTTTTGAAAACCAATTTATACCCCTCCGAAGACGTAATTGTTTTATCAAATAAGTAAAAGAGTATATATTTTTATGCATGTTTTCCATGAAATATAATTGAATTTTCAAGGGCATCAAAAATCAATGAGAAAATTGCATACTGCATAAGTAGTCATTATTTGCAGAGTATAGATCATGCCTAACTAGATTATCCTGTTGTTAAACAGTCATGCTAGTGAAAGCATACGATCTAATATGTCTGGTCTTGCCGAGGAAGATGCCCTAAAACCCCAAATAGGTTGGGCAGGATAGGCACGTAATTACAGTCAATGACCTATCTCATGAAATGTTGACTGAAATTCTGAAACGTGTTTTCGATTAGGAAGGATTACTTAGGCGCGGTTGTAATACTAATTATCTTGCGGCATAATCGTAAAGTATTTCGGACTCGGCAAAATGTCGGCTTTTAAACACACTGCTTTTTAATGTCCTGTAAAAAAGTACTCCGTAAAAAATGGCTACTTATGCAGCATGCATTTTTCCCAATTATTTGCGATGGTCTTGCAAATTCAACTATATCTTATAGAAACCATCAGTAAAAATACGCTTTCTTTCAGTCCATTAATAGAGAATCACGTCTTCTTGATATTCTTTATTCAAAGAAGGAGTATAATAAGGTTTTAAAAACGTTTCTAGTTATGCGATTTTTTACGACCGCCTAGTGTCCATTCACATAGCATCGTACCTGGAAGTTTATGACAGCTCCTCGTGAAATGTACAACATAATCCGGATCCTTTGCAAAATTTTATAAACTCCATATTGTATCTTCCTAAATGCATAGAGGAACATGTGTTTTTTATGCGTAGAAAGCATGCACGTTGTAAACTTAAATCGCTAAACGATAATGCAATGGCAGATCAGGCTAAAAATTATTCGGGAATTGGAAAACTTTTTTAAAACCCAATTATACTCCTTTCTTGAATAAAAAAATATAAAGAAGACGTAATTTTCTATTAATTGACTGGAAGAAGGTGTATTTTTGTTTGTAGTTTCTATAAGATATATTTGAATATGCAAGACCATCGAAAATCAATGAGAAAAATTTATGCTACCTAAATAGTAATTTTTACGGAGTACGTTTTTTACAGGAGATTACAAAGCAGTGTGTTTAAAAGCCGACATCCTGCCGAGTCCGAAATACTATAGGATTATGCCGCAAGATAATTCGTATTAAAACCGCGCCTAAGTAATTCTTCCTAATCGAAAACATGTTTCAGAATTTCAGTCAACATTTCATGAGATAGGTCACCCACTGCAAGTACCATTAATTTTTTTGCCTTCGTTTTACTGGTACCTTGCCGAAGTGGGGTATAAAATGACCGCCATATATGAATGAATAATAACGTTCGTCGTGTCCCCGACGGCTAAGACTGCAGGCCATAGCAAAATATAAATGGAAAGTCCGTCCCGTGCTAAATAGGAATTCGTCATGTGACATTGCTGTGAAGTCAAGGTAACCATTGCACAGTCTATAAAAAGATGCCACATGGTCAAACTGTTGACAACCGAGTGCAGCAGTGCCCATCTTTCGACGACAGTTTTTTAGGTGTTGCCAGTACCACACTGTGACATAGGCAAATATAACAGTTTCTCCAATTTACTCTTTAAAAAAGGATAGATTTTGAGGAGAAAAAATGACTTTGAATGGGGCACGGTATGTGAAATAATGAATTAACGAGGACCTGGGCGGTGATTGCGCACTGTTTGATTGACCGCCTTTTGAGGTGTCAGAACAGGTCTTACAGTAGATGTGCTAACTCTTGCTGCATCGTGATTAGTTTTACAAAACTACTTAATTTATCCTTTTGAAACGAGAACGCATTTCGAAATTTTGGTTGACATTTCACGAGTTAGCACACCTACTGTAGTATACATCCTTGTCCCTAGATGGATAAACGTGTCTGCGTCAGCACAGATGTATGTGAAGTCTAGTCAGCTCAGCATTCGTATACGGGAATATCCTGATGATAGGTATAGTTACTTAATCAGCAAACTTTCACATGAGCCACTTCTGCGGTGCAACTAAAATTGAGTTTGTGCTGACATGTCTAGGTTACTATGCTTTTAGCAAGAATATATTTGTATATGAGCTAAAATGGTATTACCGACAAAGACAAGGGAGACTGGAATGGCCATTTTTGGCTTATTAGCCATCGTCAGCCAGCCATACCCAAGCCCGAAGTGTGGGACACCCGAGCCTTGAACTCGCGACCTGTTAGTTAGAAGTCCACGCCTCTACCCACTGGGCCAAGAGCCCGTTGCCCCGTCGGTTTTCGATCGGGAATATACAATGCTAGGGGGCGCTCACCGATAGTTCATACGGAACTCACCCGTTCCGTTGTGCCTTACGGGCTCTCTCTCCTTCGAGCCCAACCAGCAGCTGCACAGCGGCGCATGATATATATATGAGCAAATAAGCATTGTTAACAAAATCAAGGGGAAGGTAAATGGCCGTCGTCAGCAGGTCATACCCACGCCAAGTAGTGGGACAGCTGGGGCCGGATTCCGCGACCTGTCGGGCAGAAGTTCAAAGTCCCTAACCACCGAGCCACAGGCGCGTTTACCTGTAAGTTGCGGTCGGGAATATACAATGTTTGGGGAGCGACGCAGCCACCGAGTATGCTTCGGAGATCTCTCAAGCCCCAGGTGTACCACACTTCGGGTGGAGTGGAGGGGTGGTGATGACGGCTGGAGAGAGCGTCCCGCAAAGAGGAAGGGCACGGTGGCATTCACGGTGTCAGAATATAGTTATATCATACACATTATATAATATATTATATAATATTATATTATATAATTAGGACAAAGAAAAGGGAGACTGGAATGACCACTTCCTGCTTATTAGCCGTCGTCAGCCACTCATACTCAACCCCGAAGTGTGGCACACCCGAGGTTCGAACTCGCGACCTGTTTGTTAGAAGTTCACGCCTTTAAACACTGAACCACGAGCTCGTTGCCCTGTCGGTTTTCGATCGGGAATATACAATGGTAGGGGGCGCTCACCGATCGTTCATACGGAACTCACTCGTTCCGTTGTGCCTTTTGGACTCTCTCTCTAGGCCAACCAGCAGCCGCACAGCGACGCATGATATATAGGCAGAATGATATAACCGACAAAGACAAGGGAGACTAGAATGGCCGTTTCTGGCTAATTAGACGTCGTCAGCCAGTCACACCCAACCCCGAGGTGTAGAACACATGGAGTTCCATCCCACGATCTGTTGCTTAGAAGTCCTACACTGCTAACCACTGACCTATGGTCCCGTTGTCCTGTCGGTTGCGATGATAGAGGGTATCGCTCACCGTGTTACGAAACTCACTCGTGCAGTTGTGCGATGGGCTCTCTCTTGAGACGAGCGAGTCCCGACGGGACAGAGAGCCCGTGGCTCAAAGGTTAGGCGCGTCTGACATCTAACCAACTGGCCACGGGATCAGGTCCAGGTGTTCCACACTTTGGGATTACGTATGACTGACTACGACGGGCAATAAGCTGGAAGTGACCATCCCACTCACCTTTGATGGTGACGTTATTACGCCTATAGTACGCGTCACTTTGCGGCCGCTGGTCCGGCTCGAGAGAGAACCCCAAGGTACAACGGAACGATTGAGTTCCGTAAAAAATGTTCGGTGAGTGCCCTCCAACCATTGTATATTCCCGATTGCAACCGACAGTTTAACGATCCCGTGGCTCAATATTTAGGGGCGTTGAACTTCTAACCGACAGTTCGCGGCGTCGAACCCCAAATGCTTTACGCCCCAAAGGTGGGGTATGACTGGCTGACGACAGCCAATAAACCGGGAATGGTCATTCCACCACTTCTTTTCTCTGTGGGTGATGTTATTCTGCCACTGTGCGGCTGCTGTTTGAGCTCGAGTGAGGGCCCCAAAGCACAGCGGGACAAACTTGTTCCGTACACGATCGGTCTTGCTCGTTAGTACGATCTCATCACGTCTGCTACTACTCGTTGTGCGACTGCCTGCGAGGGTTCTAGTATGAACCCCAAGGCACAGCGGAATGAGCATGTTCCGTAACCTGATTGCCCATCTGCCATATGCATATATATAGTGCATGGCCAATCTAATGGAACCTGATTACAGAAACTGACATGAAAGGTTCGTTGATGTGCAAATCAACGACCGCAAATACAGGCCCCCGGAGTCCAAATAATCCACAATCCGCCCTCCCCTCCAGCACAGTGTGTCGTAGTTGTTCCGCTTCCTCTGACTCGGAAACCTACCATGCCTTCATGACAACCATCTCACACGCCAGTGATGTGTCTGTTTAGATTTTTTCATTTTGTCTGACGACGGGTTGGTGTCGCTCGCTCGTAACTTCGTGAGTACAACTCCATTTTCCAGACGAAGCTCTTGGTTTTTCCATATAAATATGTATAAATATTGAGAATAAGTAAGATTCTTTGGGAAGGAAACAACGTTTAATGCGCAAATTTTCGAGACTGATTTTCCAGTTCGTTGTCAGACTTCTGGGTTATGTGCAAAAACAGTTACCTATTTAACCGTGCAGAACAAGTAGTTCTATATTTGGCCGAAGCCTACGCCAATGCGCGTCAACGGTTTTTCGTCATCCCCTCGACAGATGCTGCGCTTGCTTCCATTCGTCCTTGAAAAATTTGCATGTGGCATATAAGTCGATATGCCGATTGAAGCATGACTCATCTGAGTGCATTACCTCCAGGAGTTCGCGGCATTCCCTTTCTGGTCAGGCGCCAACAATGTGAGTGTTCTCCAATGCAAATTTGTGTCCAGGATCCAGTGTCAGCATAGCCACCTGGATAGGCGATCTCATCTTTTCACCCCTAACTGATGCTCATGTATGCTGGTTAGGGCAGATTTCCCAGCCTGACCACAATAGACGGCATCACAATTGGAACATGGGATCTTGTAGACATCACCTTTTATATTGAGATAGCCAACCCTGTCCTTAGGGTGTACAGGCTGTGTACAGGTTGCAGCTTGGCGTGCTACTTGTATCTGATGCTTTTTCAGCTGTCTTTCGACGAGTTCAGATACATTTTTCACGCAAGGGAGATTCCGCCAGGTGAATGTCTTTGGTGTCTGGGCAGCCGCAATTTTCGAAATACATTTCTGTTTAAATTCATGCCTCATGCGATGAAGTACAAAGTCGTGCAGGTAACAGCTGTTGAAAAATAGTTTGAAGAGGTGTTTCATTTCTGCTTGGTAACTTTCTTCATCAGAGCGGTGTGTGTTAACTCGGTTTATCAGGCTAAAGAAACTACACTTCTTGTGAGAGACAGGATTGTTACTCTCAAAATGTAGGATAGTGCAGGCCTCCAACAACCATAGATTCATTACATTACCCAAAAGTCTGACGACAAGCTGAAAAACTCGGCTCGAAAATTTACGCAGTAAGGCTGTTTTCTTCCGACGGAATCTAACTTTTTTCAATTAAATCACTTGGGATACCCGTTTTCCAGTACAAAGGCCGTTTTGACGGGTTGATTCGTGTGTGGTCGGACGTTGTCGTACTATGGAATCAGGTGACCTCAACGATGGGGTCGTTTTTGAATAGCCTCATTTAAACGATACAGTCTGGCTGCACAGAGATGTATTTTCACCTCCTAGTTTTGTTTGATCGTTTCTGGTCGCATTACGCGCTTCCAATCCACTATACGGCAATCGCACTCTTTCAGAAATGAAAATCTTGTCTCGATCCGGGTGTTTTAGCTCATCTTGTTCCGCCCAACAAGTTATGGCTTCATGACATTTTGACCTTCATTGCCGACGATTTCAGCCATGTGCGCCACGGAATGGTGTAACGAACACGGTGAACTGAGCCTGAATTAGTTTAAAGTGAATGAAGACATGCGCAGCATCTATCTCACTCTTTCTCTCCCGCATTCCTACCTGGACCCGGTGTCAAGACAAAGTCAAGAAGACCGGAGGTGGGGGAGGGCGCAGGTGAATAGTACAGTCGAGCCCGCACCTAGGCGTGCCACCGCACCCCTGGTCCACACACACACCTGACCAGGATTTTAACCAACCAACTCGAAAGAATGAAGACTGACACGGCCGAAGCCGCACCTAGAAGTGCCGCCGCACCCGAGTCGGATCCCACGATGTGGGACTGAAATAAAGACCACATTAAGAATGAGCCATAGCAGCCTGACTCTTAGATCACCAGCCGGCCACTCCAAAAAAAACACACAGCATTGGGCCGACTGCGAAGTCCAAGTTATCCCGCCAGAAAGCAACCTTCCAAGCCACGGCTTTTAGCACATCGTGATAGCTTCAAGCGCGTCAGATTGTTTGTAGTGAGGAGAAAGTGCGCTGAGTCGTCGACCTCACTCTCCCTTCCCACTCCCACACCCCAGCCGCTGTCCGAGCCGGTCAAGAGACTGGAGTGGGGGATGGGCTCGGTGGCTGTCACGGTCGACAGACCATGACTGCGCGCGCCACGTGCACGACCTGGCCCCCAGACACACACACACACATACACACACACACACACCAGGATCTCACACAACGGGGGTTGAACGGCGTACATCTCACATGCGTGAGAGTGACATAGGTCACGTGAACAAGGAGTTACTTCAGCCCGGCTCTCGACCCACCAGTCCACCAATCCACACATACAAACACAATTGGGCAGACTGCGTGGATTGAGTTGCGGCGTCAGTCGGCAGTCTTTCAATCCACGACGCTTGACGAACCCTGACAGTATCAGACTCGAATCACACATACAGCAGAGGAGCCGCATGGAGATGCGAACTTTCCACTTTCGTTTGAGGTGGCAGTTGTATGCTTGTGGTAGATTATGATGTTGTGTGATGTAGGTGGAGGAAGAGGTGATGGTGCGGTGTAGCCGGTGATTGTCTACCGCAAGTTTTTGTGAATACGACTGTGGCCTAGTAGGTCCATGCAGTGGGGGAATGTGCAGGTGCTGTGAAGGCAGTTGAGGCGGACGCCGCGAGTGAATGTGGGTGCTTCAGGTACTGGGTCGCTGGCCTTTGTTTTATGGATTTGCAAGTGACAGATCAGGCCCATGTGTGAGGTGAATGTACTGTAATAGATTCAAGCATAACAGGAGGCGCTCACCGATCCTTCTTACTGAACTCACTCGTTCCGTTGTGTCTTATGGGCTCTCTCTCGAGCCCAATCAGCAGCCGCACAGCGGCTCATGATATATAGGCAGAATGCTATTACCGACAAAGACAGGGGAGACTGGAATGGTCCTTTCTGGCCTATTAGTTGTCGTCAGCCAGTCATACCCAACCCCGAAGTGTGGAACACCCGAGGCTCGAACTCGCAACCTGTTAGTTAGAAGTCCACGGCTCTAACCCTTGGGCCACGAGCCCGTTGCCCTGTCGGTTTTCGATCGGGAATATACAGTGGTATGGGGCGCTCATTGGTCGTTCTTAATGACAGAGCATCCGGCTCGTGGCCCAGTGGTTAGAGCCGTGAACTTCTAACTAACAGGTCGCGAGTTCGAGCCTCGGGAGTTCCACATTTTGGGTTTGGGTACGACTGGCTGAGGACGGCTAATAAGCCAGAAATGGCCATTCCAGTCTTCCTTGTTTTTGTCGGTTATATCATCCTGCCTAGATTTAAGCGTGTCAGATTGCTTATAGTAAAGAAAATGCGTTGGCTTTTCGACTTCACTCTCCCTTCACATTCCCAGGCCCAGACACTGTTCGAACCAGTCAGCTGACTGGTTAGGTATGGTTAAATGTGACCCTGTCGGCCTCTTTGCCCTTGTCGATGTTCTTTGCGACAATATGCATTTATATGCTTTGTATCAAGTAAAGTACCAATAGATTTTAGTGCAAACGGACGTTACAATATATTCGTGCGATTCTACAAGTTACACAAGCGACCATCTTCGTGAAAAAGAGCGCCCAAACGCTCACTAATTCAGAAAATGGCTGCAAGCATTATCTTATTTCAAAGTTCTCAACAGGCGGGTAATTCAGAATCTGTCTTAACGGACAATCGGATAAAAACACTGAATATCGTTAATTATTCAGCAATATTTCAAGGCCGATCTGAAGCACAACGTAATCCAAAACCAAAGAACAATTTAAATTAAGTTATCGGAAAAAAGATTTCTCTCTATCATCACAAAATAGAATTTTTACGATCACATCTATCCGTTTTATTTAAATTTATTAGGCACCGATCGGCCTTCCAGCTTGTCACCTTATGAAACCTTTTATTCCTACGACGCCCTCATCGGAGAAATCAAGAAAAATCCCGTTTTGCCTGATGAGCCCTATTTAATTTAACTCAGACTAATCAAGAACACCACGAATCCCTGGAAAACTGTTTTGGAATCTACTCTCAGAATGCAGGCAGTAAGAAAAGCGTCATATATGAAGGCACATTAATTATTGGACAATATTTACGACTAAACTTCATTTAAACACTATTGTCAAACATTATTTTGTTTGGACATTTATATTTACTACGTTTTTGCAAGGAGAATACATTCTATACATTTAAAGACGAAGTTAACTAAATTACAGCCATTTCTGAAGTTTCCGGCAAATTACGCTTTTCCAAAAATCGACATTTTTAAACGACGCAACACTGCCTTTAATACTTATTTTATGTTTTTATTCTTTCAAACTTGTACCTTGTTAATATAGACATTGGATTCCTGAAATCGCGTCGGTTTGCGAGTGATTGGCGATCATTCGTAAAATTCGACACTCTTCATAAGTTAAGTAACGCACTGTCCGAAATAGCTGTACGCAGTGGTCTGCTCTACGTACTTATTAAACACCGAATCATCGTTCCTCTGCTTTGCCATGGCTCCTCCCTGCCTTGTTTCAATATCTGTACTTTATTTTAAAAGACAGTCAGTGTGATTAAGGCCGGAGCTGTTGACAGAAATGCGGACGGTTGCGAGGCCGCAAAAACGGAGACTGGTTGACTTCCAAAGCATTTGAGAAAACCAGACCTTTATTCGGTATCTGCAAACATTTGTCGCTACATCGAGTACGCCTTTCTGACGCCCGGCAGACTAGCCACAGACTTATCACTCGACCAACCAAACCTGAATTCAAAATCACAACAAGCATTAATGAGTAAATTTGCTGACAGAGCGAATTGTTGTCAGCCGTTTCCCACCGCCTCACAGTCCTTGCCCAATAGTGGGTCTCACAGTCGGAAAACAAACTCCATTCAGCTTTTGTAGAACAGAGTATCCTAGAAAATGGACACTGACCTGACTACAGTAAGGGCACTTCGAGTCCTTGCTCCTGCACAAACAATTCGGACACTGCACTGCTCGGACGCAGCCCACATAAGGAAAGAAAAACCCGTTCGTTGCATGCTCTACCCATCCCTAGTCATTTGATGTATGCAATTCATTGCGCCTTCTCTTGTCTGTTATTTTTTTAACGAAACGTTTTCAGTGATTAGACTGTGTATGCGAACCATATCTCCGTTGGCTTTGTTTTGTTCGTCTGAACATATATTTAGGCAGAGATAAGGGATATGCACGGGGTCGGAAAATTCTAACTGCTGTTTAACAAATCCACCCGTTTTTGATACTCCACCTTTACTAAAGACGTATGCTTTCCATCAAACAATATTGAAAGTATTTTTTACTACCTGACTGCCGTAAATGCCGACTTTTTTTCAAAAGTGAGCCTTCCTCTCACTGAAAAATCATACATTGGATGCAGAACAGTGAACCAATGTGGAAATTTCAGAAGTTCCGCGTCCTCGGGGCGCTACAGGTTGGCGAATGCCATCCAGCCAACGAAGAACCGATCAAAAACTCTACCAAACAACCCCTTTTAATAATAATGTAGGCAGTGTACATAAGTGAATAGGAAGAGCCGAGCACCGGAACACTTAGGTTATTGTCCTGAGCTTTCAGAATCGTACAGGAGTCCATCGTCAGAGGTAGTAGCAGTGACAGAACAAGCGAGAGTTATAAGTCATGTAGGCCAATCATCGACCGACAGCGCAAGATTGGAGGTGACTATGTAGGAATCTGTACGCCGACTCCAGATCGATAAATCGATTGACCGAGTTCTTATCCGAGGTCCAGGCTTCAACCAATTCTTGGCCTGATTTTTTCCAGTGTGGGCGACTATTTTAGTGGCTGCGAAGTTAAACTCGGGACCCATTTCATAGGTGTTGGCGGCCATTTGGGATAATGCGTCGCCTCGTCGCACGGCCAGCTTATGGTCGTGGACGCGCGAACCGACTATGCGCCCGGTCTGTCCTGTGTAGTTAGAAGGACAATTTTGACACGGAATGCGATACACTACTCCAGGTTGCTCTTCAGGCTTTAACCGGTCTTTGATTTTTATGACCCCATTGCGCATGGTGGCTTTAGGGCGGTGTGCAGTTCCAACACCTAGCTTCGCAGCAATGCTCTCAGCAGTCATCCTTAGTTTTCCTTACTTAACCCTTACCCAAATTCAGCGTGCTATCAATTCTTTCGGCTAGTCAGCTAAACCCTGTGCATGCATAAAGCGTTTACGTAGGCTCTAAAGTCGTCTAGGCAAAGGCGAAAACAGCATGGATGTCCGCACTTCTTGGGCAGGCTGCGCTACAGCGACGAAACAGAGGCATAACCAGTTGCAGATACTTTTTCTTCCCCGCCCTAAGCCCCTGAGACAATTAAACTCTGAAACTTGCCCCTTGAACGTCCTCATAGCTCTCTCCATACTTAATTTGATTGGCTAATTGATTTTTACTACTCTACCTTCATATTACTGTACAGGCCCGATGGTCAGCAATCGAAAGCATGAGTTTGTCGAACTTGACATCTTAAATGTTTACGTGAGTATCATCGGTCAACTTACCACAAAATTTTAAGATGTGGTTAAGTAGCCCCACCCTATGAACAAAATACTTTCGGGGTTGGGGTCAGCGTTAGTGGTTAGGGTTAGGGGTTACGGATAGGGGTTAGAGGTTAGGGCAACTATTTGTCAACCGCTCAAAGTACAACGGCGCATTTCCGATAGCTTTTCTTATGTATACAACTACTTGACGTCATCGCCTGTGCGTTCCCCGGCCCCACCTGCAAAAACCCCTATTACCACCAGTCCTGTATTACAGATAGCTGAGGCTTGTTTGGTTTAGGTGGGGCTACGTAGCCACATATGACACAAGAAATGGTTAAACGTGTTTTCATAAATCATATGGGGAATTAAATTGCTGATTTAAGATTGTATTTTACTCGTCATCATCGGGCTCGAACTTTCTGGACACATCCGGCTTACCGTTAACTCAGTATTCGTTATCAGTGCAATGAATTGACAGAAAGCAGGTTTTATGCCTTAGTATGTTCTCTTATCACGTATTAACCCTACTAATTATGCTTCTTATAACATGACATTTCTTTCCCCTTTATTTGAACTTTTGCATCACTCCTTTAGATTGAATGCGACCAAACAAACCCCACGAAATCAACCTTGCAGACCCCACTGTACGCTGTGAACGTAACAACCTCCAAAAGCAAGTCAACGCCATCGTTAAATACTGTTCATAGTGCCTGAGTTGCTCTCACGTGAACGTGAACACTTCTAAATTGGACATTAACACTAAACCCTGAAGAGTCCAAGTAGTAAACGTTGGCCGCGTAACCGTACGGCACTAAGACTAGATGCTGTGCCCTGACCAAAAAAAGAAAATCCGCGTTATACAGCAGTGCAAAGTTTTTACATTCATTTTTTTCGGTCTTCTGTCGCACAAACCTACGCCAAGTGAATATGCAAAGCAGGCGTGTTTTCAAGTGTACCATTTTTGAGGTAGAAAGTCAACCGTCGGCTGAGTTGTTGTGGTCCAGGACATTAAACTTGCAGAAAATACTGTTTAAAATACCATTTTTTTGGCTGATAAGCAAATGCTGATGTCTAACTGACGGAAGCAGTTAACAAACGTCGGGTTTCCATGTCGTCAGAGGGGATTGATTTCCTGCTTTAAATGACCGTGACAACAAAACTCAGATCGGAGCCTTCTCTCTTCATGGGCTGCAGCATCCTGATAAAACCCCACACGTCACGTTTTTGATGAACTTTGGCATTCATTTTTCTAAAAAAATAATAGCGCACTTACAAGGTTTCGGTTATCTTTGCGTGGAATTGCGAAAGATGCAATCGAAAATACGCTACCACCTCGACAGTTACTAAAAATATCTGTAACACTGGGACCCCCACTTCTCGGTTTGACGCAAGCTTGTCCTTCCTCCCTGCCCGAGGATCATCAAAAGTGTCTTCTATGTGCTGCATGCGAACTAGGACTAAAGTGTCTTGTGTCCGATCGGCCTGTTAGATGATGTCAATCGAAAAGGTAGAGAGATTTGATAGTTCCGACGGTTTTTTGCACATGTTTACAAATACCCCACCACATGTTTAGTCAGCAGAATGCGTTGCTTCGAAATCACATGCGTCATGTGTGGGGCACGGACGCGGACAACTGTTTCGGAGGCAGTGTGAATCCTCAGCAAGTGTTTCTGGCGTCGTCATGTTGTCATTGGATGAAGGCCCACGAGTGACGACGTCCCAATGCCTTAACGATGCTAAGGCGATTGTTGGAAAAAAACCTTGGTCAGGTTTACGATTGAGCAGTAAAAGCACAAGCGTTGCTATATACATATTGTGGTAGAGGAGCTCCCTTGTCTTTGCCGGTAATTCCAGTCTGCCTATATATATAAGACGTAGCCGTCACGCCACATGCTTATGGAAATTAACGATTCCCGTACTAATCGCAAACGGCCATATTTGAGATTGTGATTCTTTGATCGTCCGCCTCCGAGTCGCTAATGGTGGCGGCCTGAGCATAGGTCATGGTATTTAGACAGAAAGCAATTCGACAATGTTATTTACGGATACAACCAGTGAAAGAGCAGTGTTCAAATTTGTATGAACGAACAATACCCGCCTGAAAAATTGCCAAAATTGGGCGGCTGTGGGAGAGGCCATTACGGTTGCTGGATAGATTGTTGGCCGGCGAGCTATTATCGGGCAGCTCGATCATCACGCTGTTACCACCCTTTGCGATCCATTTCGTGCATTGCTTCAATCTTGTCTACAGGTTTACCATTGACACGATAAATCATCAGTAGTCATGGCCCCCAACTAGCGTAGTCTTAGGTTAACATGTACCAGGACGGGATCCGAGGAATAGTCGTCCGGTTAATGCGTGGCAGATTATTGCGTCCATGTCCCATCCTACGCGAATTGCCTCTGGTTTATTATTTAAACCCCTGGACTTTGGATGTGAGGTTGAGGAGGGGTTAAAGAATGTCCCTAAAATAGCTCGAAATAATATTTAAAAACTACTTTAGCCTGTGCGCGCGGCGGAAACAAATGTACGACATCTGACATGAGTAATTCGCCCCACTGCAGCCTTCAAATAAACATTTAAAAAACGGAGCCTGCGTAGACTAAAGAGACAATGACTGGAAATATCCAGGACCCGCTTCGGCAGAATAGGCATAATGACAGATGTATTGCAAAAAATATTGTCGCGTGACCAGTAAAACCTACCTCACTGACCGAAGAAAGAAAAGTCCATTTCTAAAAGTCTCCTTCCAGGAGGAAGCGACAACTGAACTCCTGGGAAAACCTCTAGACCTAGCTACAGTGAGTGACCGATCTCATTAAATTTTGGCCAAAGCTTTGGAATGCGTTTCCGATTAGGAAGGGTTATTTAGGTGGGGTTGTAACACTGATTAATTTGAGGCCTAATCTTATAAAATGTCGGGTTCGGCTTTTGAATGCGCTCATTTTTAACCTCCTGTAGAAAACTTAATCAGTAAAAATGATTAATTATGTAGCATGCATTTTTTACAGAAATTTTCAA
Source organism: Spirometra erinaceieuropaei (assembly GCA_902702965.1). Taxonomy (NCBI): domain Eukaryota; kingdom Metazoa; phylum Platyhelminthes; class Cestoda; order Diphyllobothriidea; family Diphyllobothriidae; genus Spirometra; species Spirometra erinaceieuropaei. The sequence continues at coordinate 978,689 of CACRXP010000111.1, forward strand.
TAGTTTTATAAATTCAAATATGTTTTATAAGAAATCACAAACAAAACTATTGTCTTTTACTCTTTGATGGAGATCCACGTCAAATTTATATTTTATACACATAAACGATATTATAATTAGGTTTAAAAAATTCTTCTACTTCCTGAATCATTTGGATCTTAATCAACCATTGCATTAGCGCCTGGTGCTTTCAGTCTACAAGCTGCATGCGTTCCGCGTTGGGAAAATTATATATTCTTCTAGGTTTTTTAAAAAGATGCCATATAGAGTACGTAAAATTCTGCAGTGTTTGCGAACTGTACTGTACATTTCACGAAAAGCAGTGGTAAAAGAACAGGCACGATGTTGTATGAGTGGACATTGCACGGCCATAAAAAATCTAACAATTAAAAAACGTTTTTCAACCCCAATCATATTCTTTTTTGAGTAAAAAAATATAAAGACAACGTGACTTTCTATCAGACAAGTGAAAGAAAGAATATTTGTGTTAATGTTTTATATAACTATATTTCAAATTTATAAAACCATCGAAAATCTGTGTGAAAAATGCATGTTAAATAAGTAGTAATTTTTCCGAATATGGTTTCTACAGGAGATTAAAAAAGGTGAGTTCAAAGCAGACCTGCCGCTGGTCCGAAATATTCTAGGACTATGCCACAACATAATCAGTATTGCAGACCACCTAAGCAATCCTCCCTAATCGAAAACTAATTTCAGAATTTTTGCCCATATTTCATGGGATCGGCCACCCACTGTATTTCGCAAACCTTCCACGCATCGGGAGCTCAATAATATTCTTGATTAACCCCGTTTTTCACGGAGACGGTAAAAAGGTTTGTCAGCGCAGACCACCCACGTGTTAATTTGCATCTTTTCTTGCTCCGACGGAGCAGGTTATATTAGTCGCACGAGTCGACGCCCATTCAAAGAATACGGGTACAACTCCCGACTTGGTTGAGAAAAGGCAAAATTAAGAACATGAACGGTGCTATTTGCGCGCACATTGCTGATTCCGGGCATCGTACGGACTCAAACGGAGGTTTCTGCGGGATCTTCCAAAAAACCCTTCACCACTGGGACAGCGTCTGCTGGCAACACTAGACGAGACTGCTATCAGATTACGGAGGCCGGTCTTGTGCGCACAGGATATTCTTGTACAAGCTCCACGTCTACTGTGGACAAAATTCGGTTAACTGCATACACGCCTTTGTGCCCTTTTCCCACCAACTGCTCCCCTGTCCCCTAAGTCATATACAGTGCGTGACCTATCTCATGAAATGTTTGCTGAAATTCTGAAATGCGTTTTCGATTAGGAAGGATTACTTGGTAGCGGTTGTGATACTGATTATCTTAAGGCATACTCTTATAACATTTCCGACTCGGCAGGATGTCGGCTTTTAAATGCACGTCTTTTCAATCTCCTGTAGAAGGTTTGCTCGGTAAAAAATGACTACTTAAGTAGCATGCATTTTTCCCATTGATTTTCGATGGTCTTGCAAATTCAAATATATTTTATAGAAACCATAAACAAAGCTATGCTTTCTTTTAGTCAATCAATAGAAAGTCACGTCGGCTTTATATTTTATTCTTCAGGAAGGAGTATAATTAGGTTTTAAAAAAGTTTTTCATTTGCCGAAAAATTTGGAGCCTGATCATTCGTTGCATTAGCGCTTAGTGATTACACTCTACAAGGTGCATGCGTTCCACGTAAAGAAAATCCCATATTTTTCTATGTCATTAAATAGAAATCATACAGGGTCTATAAAATTTTGCAATGAATGCTGACCGTGTTGTACATTTAATGAGGAGCAGTGGTAAACGGCCAGGTACGATGCTATGTGAATGGAAATATCGCGATCTTTAAAAGTCTCATAATTAAAAACTTTTTCAAAACCTAATTATACTCCTTTCTTAAGTATAAAATAGAAAGAAGACGTGATTCTCTATTGATTGACTGAAAGAAAGCACATTTTTCTTTGTGGTTTCTATAAAACATATTTGAATTTCATAGACCGTCGAAAATCAATGGGAAAAATGCATGCTAATTAAGTAGTCATTTTTTACCGAGTACGCTTTCTACAGGAGATTGAAAAGAAGTGCATTTAAAAGCCGACATCCTGCCGAGTCGGAAATGTTATAAGAGTATGCCTTAAGATAATCAGTATCACAACAACGACCAAGTAATCCTTCCTAATCGAAAACGCATTTTAGAATTTCAGCCAACATTTCATGAGATAGGTCACGCATGTATGCTGAGAAAAGTCCTGGGCCCCTAAAACGGGTCACGCGTTTGATAGGCTGGACATGCACGGGGTCCAGCAGGCGGTATTGGGAATTCGCACCCATAACGAATGCCAACACGGAAGTAGTGGTGTCAGGCCCGACTGCAGCTTTACGCCGCGCCAAGTGGAGGGCGAATCGTGCCCATTTTTTTGTAGGCTCTGTGCTTAGCATGGCCACGACTAACTGCATGCATTTCTCAGCGCCCTCTCTCACCACCCCTTACCCGTCCCATTGGAATGACCCCACCTGACCCTCACTGTCTTTTACTAGCCCTCCGCTTATTCATAAACCCCGCTTGTACGAAGTAGGGAGCCATCTCGCTCACGTTCTCGTGTAAATGCGCTGGACGTGTGAGAATTTATCGGAAGCCTACATATACTTGCCGTTGCAGTGGCTATACGACTATCAAATCCAGTGTTCTGCTGTCGGAAAACGCTGACAAAGGCGCGCTCCCTGCCATGGCCAACGCCAACCTCAAATGATGACGACATGCTGCCCTAAATCTCTTATTACAGTGATCGGTACTCCGTGTACCCAATCTAAGAACATCACTCAAAGACTCTCTTATCCCCCTTCCCTAGCTCTGAGAGCCAAACTCCAATAACCTCGTCCTGCGAGCGACGTGAGGAAGGTGAGTGTTAACGACTTAATAGTCCTTGAGTCACCTATAATCATTGTTAGTTTCGTATGTTTGCATTCTTCCATGCCGTTATTATTGACTGACGAAGAATTACTGAAAACACATGTTCGCCAACATGTCTCTTCTTCCATATGTTAAATAATTATAAAATAAATCAAATTGCTTTTACCAGATTTAATGTAGTCAGTAAATTACCTAAAGATCACATGTTACATTGGAAAGAACGTTTTTAATCTGACGAATAATACATGAGTGAAATCCATAAGAAAATTTGGGCACAAGAAAGTCCCTGGGACGCTCACCACTCGAGAGTAAGGAAATCACTCGGTCGCAATCGGGAGATGGCACCCAAAAATCCATTACTTAGAAATAATACCTTTAACATTGGACTACGGGCCTGCTGTCCTGCGGTTGTGATGGGGAATTTTCACTTGCGTTGAAATGGCATTAACAGAAGGGGCTAGAGAATATGTTAGTTCCGTTTAGCCTGGGCCCAATCTACAGCCCTCATGGGCTGTCTTGCATAGGAGTTCATTACTGGTTAGGCTTGAAAGAGGCAGTCCGTAAGGAAAAACGGGACGAGTGATTGGTACCAATCGGGAGATGGCACCCAAAAAAATCCGTCTAACCAAAGCAGCCTGTCTTACGGGACAGGTTGTAATAGAGGTTTTATACGTGGTGGCTGGTCGTGATGTACAATACTAGCCGACGGAAAGCCTTATTTGAACAGATGAATGATCGAAGTTGGCCCGCTCTCCGTTCCGTTATTACAAAATGGGTCGCCAAAGGCAGTATAGTGGTAACGGACGAGTGGGAGGCGTATAATCGTCTTCCCTCAGAAGGTTATCTACATTTCTCTGTTAACCACTGAAAGAACTTCAAGGACCCTACCACCTGACGGCACACCAAGACCATTGAGGCATACTGGAGTAGACTGAAAAGGAAACTCCGCGAGCGAGGCCCTGTATGTGGTCGAGCTTTGTGGGCTCACATAGACGAAGTACAGTATCGTCTTTGGTGCCGGAGAACTGTTCTTGTCCCATGTTGTACAGACTTATCCTATTTTAAGTGTTTTTGTTTTGCAGTAAACTGCCATAATGCGAATTTATGCCGTATATTCAGGTGTACGTGTGTAACGATGGAGAATTTTGGGTAACAGTGACCATCGTCCACGTAACCTCCTGCGATGTTCGTTCGGCCAGCCCATGTTAGGCCGTCAGGGAAAGTCCAAGTAGTGGGTGAAAGTAGGCCTGCAACCGCTGATATAGCCTGAAGGCGTTTGAGTCCAATGTTAAAGGTATTATTTCTAAGTAATGGATTTTTTTGGATGCCATCTCCCGATTGTTACCTTCAAGCCTAAGATTATTCAAACCTGAGGTGAATATGGTGGGCTGAGGACAGTCATTAAGCCGTCCCAATTGAGGTGACGACGCACAGCAAGGGAGGCCACCAACGGTCACAAAGAACTGCCAGTAGGCCAATGCAGCGAAATAAAAAAATAATCGGTCAGCCCAAAGCCAAATAATTCGGTTGTCTATTCTAAATTGTGATTGTTTTTTGCACCACATGCTTTGATATTGCAGAGCTGCTCAAGCTCTTAGAAACGTCAGCAAGAGAATTCCCCAGATCTGGTGAACACTTCTTTTTCCTCAAATCTAAAGAGGCTGTCATGTAACATATGCTGGGACAGGCGGACTTTGACTGCAGCAACAGACTAGCCAAAGATGCGCACTTCAAATTTTCTTTAATGTAAATGATTGGACTGAATTTCAAAAGACAACACTTGGCAATACGTATCTGCTGTAGGCTGTATACGTTAACAAAACACGGACGGAATGGACAGAACCTGTTATGGCCTTCAAGATACGTCTTTTACACAGTTCGGTGTCGTGAACTTTCGATACTGCAATGCGTTTCTTTCATACTAAATGTTTAGATTAATAGGGTCAAAAAGAGGTTGCTGTCGCCGCCGGTAAACATCATATCCCCATCAACTCTGTATGAATGTACTTAATTACCAACTGTTCTTGCTGATGACAGGCCTAGAATCTGGATATATCATTTGCTGAACTCTATGTGACCAAGTACAGGTCATCGTTAGTCGTCGCACTGCGTTCAGTACGCATGCCCAGTCATGCTCAGGCCAAAAACCGAAGACAGGATTAGTACTTCAAAAGCGTCTGCCTTTGACTTTAGACCTTTGGCTATTCCCTGACACAATCCCAAATTGTCAATCAAAGCCAGTCCTCTTGAGACTGTCTACAGTTAAAACCACGAGGTTCCATACCAGCTGACCAATTATGGTGACTACTAGCTAAATGTCTACCATTGCATCCTCAATAGGTTTACATAGCTGTTTCATTTTTTCGAGATGACTAATTTGAAATCAAATCCTAAAATGTACAGCTTGTTGATTGTCGCTTGAGAAAGATGGGAATAAAAGTATTTTCCTGTAAAAGTCATTTTAGACATAACTTCGTGAAAAAACCTCTACCAATTGAATATTTGAAAGTGTTCTTATGAGCCTAGCTCATTTTTCTTTTAGTTCATTTGTTTGTATCGTGTGCGAAATTTTTGTTGATTGCAAATTCACTCTTCATAGATCAGGAACGCAGTCTGGTGAGGTGGAATATGTTGTTAAGTTGAAAGGCTATTTGATGTCAAACATAAGGCACAAGTTATCACATAGTCAGCTGATCAGATGTGCGAATGCAGACATATCGTGTCTGCAAAATGTAATTACTAGGTGTGGAAACGGATAGCACCTTCTGCACCAATTGGAGGGAGCTGGTAGTTGTGACTGTGCTTGAAAGTCACATGCCACATGGTACAGTTCTTCGTACTGATGCAGTCGGTGATAACACCGAGTATAGTCTTTGCCTAGACTAAACGATGCCGAGTCTCCACAACCATACCCCCCATCTAACAGAGCAATTAATTTTTAGCGTGCAAATTTAATTCATTTTCAGTCGTAAGTAGGTGTCTGTATCTTTGGTCGCTGCGGGCGTAATCACTTCCGTTCGCGGGGTTGTGCCCCGAAAATACATGCAATTAAATCGCAAACGTAATCCTAAAATTACGTTCAATCAGTCCAATCTGATCAGCTTTAACTCATGTCTGCATTGATTTAGGAAAAAATGCACGTGACAAGAAAGGATTTTTTTGCAATTCCTATCTCTTGAAATGGTAACCGATGTTCTAGAATTTTTTTCGATTATAATAAATTACTTAAGTACATTTATATAAGTAACTGTCACGCAGCAGAACCCCAGGATATTTCAGGCATGTGAAGATGCCACCATTTGAATGAGTTTCTGTGGGGATACTTGCAAAAAACTCACCGGTAAGAAATAACAATTTAATCTGTACCAATTCCTTACAGAAAATTTCAACTGCCTCAAAAATGAAAATATAATTAACTAAAATCAGGCTGACGAAAATTCTTCCTTATACTCATTTGTTAGCCAATTACGTCTTCTTTGTATTTTAAACATAATGAGGGAATATGTTCTAATTGTAGAAACTTCTGAATTTAAATAAAATTCTAAACCTCTATTCGGGGTACCAATCTACAAGGTATTTACATTCTCTGTAAGGAAAATCACATAGGTTTATGGGCTATCGAGGAGGCCTTATATAGGCTCGTAAAAGCTTGCAGTGAATGTATCTCTTGGTGTATACCCTTCAAACAGCCTTAATAAACGGGTGGATATAATGCTTTATTGGCAGAAATTTTTAACATTTAGCAATTCCACATTAGAAACCTTTTTTAGAACAAAAATGCCCCTTCTTACCAAATGAGCATTAGAAAATATATTTTTTAGAAATTGTAAGAGCGTTGAAACTACTGAAAAAATATGTTAATTGTGTGACCCTTATTGGACGATGTTTTTAGTCAAAAAACATTTCCTGCTTTTGGTCAACATTTTATGAGATAGCCTATCTGCTGTAAATTGTCTGCCAGCTATACTAAGAAAAGGTTCAAAATTCTCCAAGTATCTAGAATGAGTGAAGAGTTTGAAAAGTGCTTAGTCTTGATTCGGAAATGCGTCGTCTTGCTGGCTGTTAATTGTTAGCCACAATACAAATTGATTTGCTAGCGCCGATGGAGTCTGTTGGGACGGAAATCCCATACAACCTATTATACCATTAAAGTTGCGTATTGAGCCTTTTAACTAGAATCTCGCCTTTAACGTGATGTTGAGTTCAGAATCCACCAACCAATGCAACCAGAAGACAGTATCTGTAACCTATGGAGTTCCTCCTTTGTCTACTGAGAGCCGTAAAGCTGCATCAATGCAGGCAACCAATGCATAGATACCAACTCACCGTTCAGAAAATGACCCTAAAGTTGGCGGTGGGGGCGTCTCCAGCATTTTTGTCGTTAGGACTGTATTCCGAGCTGACGGCTACACACTAGGGCAAGTGCAGAAAGTCTGGGGGTTCAAAATCTACCCACTCAACCGTCACATAAACTTGTTCCTCCATATATGGTTTTGCGAAGGCTGTTCACAATAGGGAGTGGAGGTTTGATAACATCTGAACGGTCGGAGATCGGTACAGTCTGCTCGAGGGCGCGGCTTCACAGACCACGGTGGGATGTGGTTTGCTTGGCATTCACAGAGAGAACGCTGACGATGAATGTATTGCGCAAAGTACGCAGGCAACCCTATGCATCTGAAGATGGGCAGAAGAAAAGGTTGCTGAAAAAAGATAACAAAAACAACTTTCCCTCCGATAAACATCTCCTTGTCCTTTGGTCAACTGTGTGTTATACAAACACCTATGAGCCGAAATAGTGCATAAAACGAGACGAACGCGTTTTTGCGAGGCATCTGTGAGATCGCCGGAACGCACGTGTCTGCAGCGCTACCCGCTAGCTCCAAACTGCGCAGTTCAGGTAGTTAATGTGATCCGGAATGTAACCAAACGACAACCCTGTGTAGGCCGCCGGATGCTGGACAGTGGTCTGGGGGGCTGATTCTGCGTGCGATCATGCGACGTAATGGGACATCTGGCTCGCCTAGCATGTTGCGTACATTCGTCGAGTAAATTACCGTCATTCCTCACCAACTATATTCGGGCGCGGCTGAGACTCAAATCGGCATGCGGCCGAGTTGTAATGTGCAGTGCTTCTTGACATGCCAAACATTCTGGGAAATGCGAATGTAGATATACAGTAGGTGGGCTAACTCATAAAATGTCGACCAAAATTCCAAAATGCGTTTTCGTTTCGGAAGAATTAATTAAGCAGGGTTGTAAGACTAATCGTCTTGCAGAATAATTCTATAATAATCAGTTACTATAGGATGCTGTCTTTCGAACGAACCTCTTAGCGGCTGCATTCAGGAACCGCACTATGTAAAAATGACTACTTAAATAGCATGCATTTTTCTCATTGATTTTCAATGCCCTTAAAAATTCAATGATATTTCATAAAAAGCATGCAGAAAAATATTCATCCTCTTGATCATTCGGTAAAAAAGACGTCATCTTTTAATTTTACACTCGAAGGAGTGGTATAAGCCGATTTTAAAAGGTCTCGGTAGGATGTGCTTAAGTAGTCGCGCTCAAAGTAAACAAACCCCAGTCACCTCTAATACGAGACCGGTGGCAGTAGGAGTTTTTACAGGTGGGGCCAGGGAACGCACAGGCAACGGGAACAAATAGTTGTATGCAAAAGCAAAGCAAGTGGGAGTGCGCGGTTGTACTTAAAATGGTTAAGAAGTAGTTGCGCTAATCAATAACCCTAACCCCTAACCCCCAACTATAGCCTCTAATCCTAAACCCTAACCAGCAACCATACCCCTAACCTCTAAACATAATCCCTAACCATGACCTCTAACTCTAATCTCTAACCCTAACTCCAACAGTATTGTCTGCATCATGTGGGGCTCCCAAACACCAGCTTACCAAAGTTTCTAATTATGAGATTTTTAATTTTGTGAAGTGCCCGTGTGAAGAAATAGAAATACAAAAGTTAAGGCTTAATTTTTTTCCCCACAGTAATCATTCCTTTTTACGTGAAACCTCCTGAATCTAGAATAATCCGTTACTTTATCTACTGACCATAGCGAATGGCGCATTTTGTTTCTGAGAATTGTGAATTTATGATTTCAAAATAGAGCGAATTTCTCTCCCTCTGTCTCTCTCGTTCATAGAACGTCATGTCTCCGCATTAAGTAATTTGGCTTGTAAAGTTGGCCATATGGCTCAAATCCACTGCTAAACTTTATGAACATCATATGGTCTCCTCTTAATTCTGTAGAGGATTATATAGTTTTCCATACTGAGACATAACACGGCTTGTGGTTTGAGTGAATGCAGGTGTAGCTGCAGATCAAGGTTTATAAGTATTCGGGAATCGAAAATGTTTTTGAAAACCAAATTATTTTTTTCCTTTGAGTAGAAAACTGGAAGAAGACGTCACTTTATACCGAATGGGCAAGAGTATGAATAGTGTTATGCATGTTAACCATGAAATAAAATTAAATATTTAAAATCATCAAAAATCAATGAAAAAATGCATGCAACGTAAGTAGTCCTTTTTAACAGTGTGGTTTTTGCATGCACCCGGGAAGAAGTTCGTTCAAAACCGGCATCTTTACTTGACTAAGTTATATTTAGAATTATGCTGCGCGATGATAAGTTTTTACAAACCTACTTGACTAGTCTTTTTGGAACAAAAACACTGAAATATTTTTGAATTTAAAAAAATTGCTTGAGAAGTGCTGCAATATTAATTTTAATGTAGTGGCATCCTATGATTTATTAATTCATGCCAGGATATCGGCCTTTGAATGAGCATCGCTAAGCGGTTTTGGAAAACTTAACTCTGCAATAAATGACCAGTTAAGAAGTAAAAAATTCATCCGCTGATTTTTGACTCCTTTTTAAGTTCTACCTTACTTCCCAAAAAGTGCGCATAAGAGTACTTTTTCTACTCGTTTTGTGGCGAACTCCATCTCTTTTAAACTTTTTTTTAAAGAGGGGGTATAATTCTGCAAAAAGGTTTCTAATTGCGAGATTTATCAAGATTCTGACTTGTTTATTGTATCGATACTTTTATTTATGCTACTCACAAAGCACACAAGCAAATGCACATTCAGCGCACAATCTCCTGAGGGTGTTCTGACATCTTCCTACCGGCATGGAAATATGTGTGATAATTCCTAGACAGGGTGCATAAGACATATACTTCGGAAGTCTAGATGTAAGTGTGACGACGAATGGTGCAAAAAATTGAGAAATTAGAAAATTATCTGAAGTTTGAATGACACTCGCACATAAAAAAGAAACTTTAAAGATGACGTAATTTACTGTCGAATGGACGTAAAAAAGACTATTTTGCTGAGGTTTTCCATTAAATACGATTTAATATATTTGAGCAGCGAAGATCAATGAAAAAATTTCATGCTACTTACATAGCCATTCTTCACTAAGTGTAGCCTTCGCAATTTACCAAAAGGCAGTTCATTCAATAAGCATCCTTCTAATGTAACTGACCTATGTTATTATTATGCTGCGCGACAGTGAATATTGCAAGCCTACTCAAGCGGTCTTTTCAAATTAATGATATAGTACAACTGTCGGGATGGATTTAGGAGGACGTTGAGCCTCGTATAGTTGACAATGCTGCTAAGGCTGCATTAAAAAGTGGTCCCTACAACCTTATACTCCATTCGAGATGGCTCTAATCCCCTCCCCCTAGGTGAAGACTTTTCAGCCTGTCCTGTGCGCTTTCGGTGAGTTTGGATCATTTCAATGAGGAATACTCTGATTAGCCATGAGCTTCTATCGGATTAATGTCCTCTTTCCTTTCCCCTTCACCTGTCAAGTGGCCTAGGATGGCAGATAACCTGGGTGCATGGTTAAATGTAACATAGAGGCTTGAGATACATATGTCATGGGACCATTCAACCTTTTATTTTTTGTCAAATGTGTCTAAGGCGCAGAAAATTTGCGATAGGTGAGCAAGAACACAAACAGCCCCGGTAATAACTGAGATTGGACGTGAATACTCCATGGCTACCATCTGCTGACTAGTTACAATATACTGTCGCCTCTACTGACTCAAACCTGGACGAAATTTCATGAGTATCTGTTTGCAGCGATGTTATATGCATGCGTAAGCACAGAACAACCTGCGAATTCCTCATCCTTCCTATGACCCGTCTACCAGTCTCCCCTTTCAGACTTGATATCTACCTAAAAATGCAACAGCTCAAGCTAAAAATAATAAATTACATATGTATGCCGAAACGAGTGCGTATTTTGCTTCAAAAAGCAGATGGTCAGAGAACGTATTCTAAGTAGCAGAATAAGGACGTGGTTATTAGAGCGCTAATGCGCTTGCCGGGCCTAATTATATACAGCTCAATCAGACCTAAACGACTAATCTAGACAGCGAAATTTGCATACGCGCAGGGACAGGCAGATATTTGTGCGCTGTCGTTAGGCTAGCACAATGTTCCCGCTGTGGCCTGCACCGATCACAAAGATGATCGCGTTCTACACAGACTATGATAACTTGTGGTGCATTTGCGGTCCGTATGCCGCTCGGAGAAAAGCACTGTTTATGCCAACCAAAGATGAAACCGGAAGTTCGGAAACCCGCTGCGATGTTGCTACCATGATATTATCAAAAATACTTTTTGCTGGTTAGGCATGGATAGAGGTAAAAGACAGTGCCATCAAAGCTCCTGCCAGATAATTAAAGTTGAAAAAAGTTGATAATGTAGGTCAGGATTAGAGCGTACAAGGTTGTCATACCAAAGTAACTTGGTCGATGTAAGCCTCCATGGCTTGCCTGTTATGTCCCAAAGGCGTTCGCTCGAGAAAGGCACCATTTTTAGGAGGTCCCAGTTTTTAGCTTCCCAAAAATTTTAAGAGGAAAGGGTTGTATATTCTTGAAGAAAGAAACACGATCGCTGAGACAAGGTCTTTGTTCGTCTGAAGTTTCAGATTCCTGTTCGAACCCATTGTCAGAGACAGTATCAGGTGTGGGTGGTTCATGCGCAAGGGGCTGCAGTATTTGTAGGATGCAGTCGCCATGCTACCGCATACCTATGAATATTCACGGCTCGTACCAATTGGGGTTGGCGTGGCACACAGACTAGAGACAGCCATCAGACGTCAGCTAATGAAACCGAAAGACCCGCTGCTATGGCAAGAAACGACTGCATCCTATAAATACTGAAGCCCCTTGTGCATGAACCATCCGTATCTGGTTTTGTCTCTGATGATGGGTTCGAGCAGGAATGTGAAACTTCAGGCAAAAAACTCTTGCCTCAGCCGTCGTGTCTCCGTCTGCCAGAATGCATCCTAGAACTCGTCTCTTCGCTTCTATTGGCGGAGGTCATGCATACTACCTCCACTTAATTTCTTTTTCCTACAGATTACAAACCCGTTACCCTTTTTAATCGATGGCTGGTACGCATTTATCCTCCGCTTCGCGAACGTTTCTTTCGCGAAACTCCTAGCTTAAGTAGGCTTCATGCAGTATACCACTTTTACCCTCTTGGAAGATTGCATTCCTAACAACACCTATAACCCCTACTCTCGAATTACAGATGACGTTATACCATAATTAATTAGTGGATAAAAACCGAATAATTACAACTATGAATGTGTCTTTCTCGAAGACACCTCTAAGTGGTGGAAACGCCAGTGAGATTTCAAGTGAAGGTGCTCGGTCTTGCAAAAATGACTAGCACCCTATAGCTGCTGTTTTGTTCTGGTTTGTGCGAGGTAGGGAAAAACATCACAGCGGAACAAAATCTGATCATGTCGATGTACCAATCGTGGTGTTCTTGTGACAGCTCATGGAGCAACTGTTTCGTTCACAGCTGAGTCACCCACCAATTCACTTTGAGAATTTAACGTGTTGCGGACGAATCTGTGCTTGCGAGAAAAAATCTCAGAAGAGAATAGGTGAAACAAGAGCTGGTGTGATTGGCAAGACTGACTGTGTTGTGTCATGCCTATAATCTCGGTAACCTGGGTACAGGTTTAAACGAGGCATTGCATTCAGGAGGAAAATCGATAAAACAGTTTAAATGAAAGTCACTATTGCCACATCCCGGATGGCGCACGGAACCAGTCCGGATAGGAAGTGTACATCTCAGCATTTACGCACAAAATCTGGTTTGGTTTTGAAAAAGCAACTAACCGTGCTGTGCCGTGCAATTCATATAGTACTTCCATAAAAAACACATCGACTGCACAATTCAGGTCGCCGCAGCTCTGCGATTTAGCCATGGCACTTACGATATCTGGAGGATCAAAAAGATTTTCTTGATTCATTTGACCCACTTTTAAAAGACGCGGCGTTCTCAGCGGGATTCGAACCCATGAATCAAGGTCAAGGGTTAGGACCAGCCAACGCTCTAACCACCGTAAGATTAATCACACTATAGTGGGCAGTGCGACAGAGTTAATGAAACTCTGGAAAAGGAATCTGCAAATGACAAAGACAACCAAACTCCAAAGATATAAGCAAATCAGAAGAGGAGGTGGCTAACATACGTAGCTTTTGATAAAGTCATGTCGAACCAGTACAATTATAGGGGAAGGGGCAGAAGTACAAACGCGTCAGTGATAAGGTTAATCGATTAAAGTTCGCCTTGGAACACAGGCTGTGTGGGAATGTGGATGAGGGGGGGGTAATAGCAGTCAGTGTCAGGTGCGGGGTGAGAAAGGAAGGGCGCGGGGAGAGTTGTAGCGTTAGCCGACCTTCGAGCACTGTAGGCGCGGAGCCTGAACGTGGTTCTTCTGTGTGCACAAGATTGATGGCGACCGCCTCTGCTGTTGCTAACAGGCACTGTCCCAGTGGTTTAGGATAGCTCGATGGGACCTTATAGATCACACAAAACGCTTCATCGGGGTCTATATGATGTCCGGAATCGACAACATGCGCGAGAATGGCGTTGCTTATGCTTCTATTTTCGCCTTTTGCCAGCCATGCCGGGAGGTGTTCCCGTATTCTCTTGGATAAGCGCCGACTCGTGCAAATATTGCTATTGTGATTCCATTTTTTCAAGATTGTCGCCGGTCACTCAATTATCTGTGACAAATTCGGCGCAACTTGGGATTCAGACTATACATGACCCGCAAGTAGTATTCAGGTGACGCTCTGATGGTTTAGGAATGTGAACAAATCCAACCTGCAATGACAGCAAGTGTTCGTTGAAACAAAAATGTATCCAGTCAAAGTTTTGAATCCACACCCTGACCCGTCTCTAGAGGTGGCAAGAGATAATTTTGGCGGATGCTCGAGGGAAGAGTATCTATAGGGTGCAAATGCCGCACAACAAAATGTCCGACTGTCATTTCTAACCATGTCTAATGTGTGCACCAAAATAAGGTGAGAACAGGCACCGTGATTTGCGCTTTTATATTGATATTAGACTTGCGCATCATCTACCGCCTCCCCTTCTCCCCAGCTGGATTCACTGTCAAGACAGAGCCGAAAAGAAACGGTCTAACCCGCGCCTTGGATCTTCACTCGTCATCCCCTGGTCCACACAACAAATGACCAGGATCTTAACTAACAACAACAATGGGGAGGGAAGCACCGGTCCCAATGTGCGCGACGTTTGCCAAAAGGTGGATCCGAGAGAAAGTGTATTTAAAAAACGACATCCTGGCATGGCTAAAATAGAAAACTAATTAGAAACCATGCTGCATTATTGCCAGTTTTACAACCTTATTTGAGCGCGTCGTCGTAGTCGAAAACGCATATCCGAATTCTGGTTAACACCTAGAGTAGTTGATCGAACTCATCTAATTTCGTGTTGGGAATTAAAACGAGAATTATATCATGCAATTGGTGTTGTTATTTCTGTTTTTTGAAAACCTTAAAGGAACAGAAAGCCATTTAATGAAGAAAGATTTGTTTAAGGTCAGTCTTGTCAAAATTAAGGTTGTTTTGGGCGAGCTTTGACCTTTATTTATATCTAGGTACTTTCCTACGCTATTGAATTTCGCAAATTAAAACTTCGTGTTTATTTCCATTGTAATGTAAACAAAGGTTAATACCAGCGGGAAAAGTACGAAATATATCCCGCCTGTAAATGGAAAAAATCATTTTTGCTTCCCTGAATAGTAAATAAGGGTGGGTTTGAGAAATTACATTGTTTTTAAGAAAAAATGGGAAATCACATATAAAATTCGTTTTTTTGTAGATTCATGAGGTTTCGTTCCATAAAACTCAGTAGTAAACTTGTTTGACAGTAGTCTGTTGTACCACACCAAGAACTACTCGGCGAATGGTTATTGTAATTGTGAGCTTCCGCGCTTATCTCCGGCCGTTGTACAGTTGTACACCGGAGTGTCGAACCCCTATATTACAGGTGGCACTACCCCAAATCCCAGACGATTAAAGTTAAAGTAATTGTTAGGGTAAGTGCTATGGTTACCGAGGTGCTGGGGTTATGATGATTAATGTAAGAACTAAGGCTGATAGTGTTGGACGTGGAGTTTGAAATTAGACCCGGTAAATGGAAACCTCCCCCGCAAGTAAACCTGACGTTACATGTAGCAGTAGCATTGTTAATTTCTTTGTGTTCGTAAATTCCATGAACGCGGTCAATGTGGTAACTCAGGAAATGTTGACCGAAAATCTAAAATGCGTTTTCGACCAGAAAAGATTACTATTGCAGGATGGTAGGATTAATTGCTGTTCAGCATAATCCATAGTGATGCAAGCTGCCCTGAGACGCCGGCATTTAATACCTGTGCAAACCGTCATCTTTAACAAATCCGTTTACTTAATATGCATTTACCTCAGTGATTTTTAATGTCTTTGTAAATTTAAACATATTTTATAGAAGTTATGCACAAAACTATTCCTTTTTCTGCTCATCAAGTAGCAAATTACGTCTTCGCCAAATTATAGATCTGCAGACAGTGTAGAATAAGGTTTTAAAATATTGTTTTTTATGAAACTGTGAAATGCCCATCCATAAAAAATTGTGTCGCTCCATTTACTAACGTTGCTTGAAAGTTCTACAATATGACTTATACCCACTGTCAAATTATATGAGATTTAAACAATCTCCTCTTAAAAGCGTGCAAAAACGCATGGTTTTCCGTACATGAAAAATATACAGTTTGTAGTTTGGAAACTCTGAATGTAAGTGAAACGGTAGGTCGGGTTTAGAACTATTCGGGAGTTAGAAAACGTTTTACAAACTACATTCTACCCTTCGTTCAAGCATATAAGTTGAAGATGCAATTTCCTACAAAATGAATAAAGAATCAAATATTTTATGCAAGGTTTCTTTAAATATATTTTTATTTATGGGACATCCTACACAAATAGTCATTGTGCAGGCTGGCGAAAAATAGTTTGCTCGAGAGCCGGTATATCTAAGTTGCAGAAATATCTGGGGATTGTGCTGCACGGAAGTTAGTGTTACAACCCTACTTAAGTAATTATTTTCGAGTCTGAAACTTATTTCGGAATTTTGGCAAACATTTCACGAATTAGTAATCTACTGTAATTACCGTGCGTGACCTTACTCATGAAAGCTGTCAAAACTTACGAATGACTGCCAATCGCTCGCAAACCGACACCATTTCTCGAGTCTAATGCGAATATGAATTGATCACAAATTTGAAAGAATTAAAAACCTAAACGAAACATTAAAGGCAGTGTTGCGTTGTTTAGGAATGCCGAATTTTGGAAAAAGATAAAATTCCGAAGACGTCAAAAATGATTGTTATTTAGTAAACTTCGTACAAAATGTATTTTCATACCAAAATGCCGTAAATATAAGATCCCAAATACAACAACCTCTAATAATCCTGTTTCAGTGAAGATTTTGTCTAACTACTGTGTTATTTCATATATGAGATTTTGACAACAGCCTACATCCTAAGTATAGATTCCAAAACAGTCTTCCCAAGATTCGTGGTATTCTTAAATTGATTGAGTTAAATGAGATGGAATTCAACAAAAGAAATGGGATTTTGCTTGATCTCACCGATGCGGAGGTAGTAGGAACAAAAGTTATAGGACGACATGCTGCCTGGCTGTTCGGTGCCTAATAAAGTTAAATAGAACTGACAGGCGTAATCGTAAACATACCATTCAGTGTTTATCGAGAGATTTTTTCTTCCGTTAAATTAATTTGCACATTTTGTTCGTTTTGGATTATGTTGATTTTCAGATCGGTTTTGAGACATTGCTAAACACTTCGCAATTTCCAGTGTTTTCACCCGATCGTCCATAAAGACAGATACGAATGTTTTGCTGAAACTATTAATGGTTTGCTCATTCTATTTCTGAATAAGATATGCCCAGAATCTAACTACACGACAAGTAGTGTTTTATTTGTCGAAAACTAGAAATGACCATTCGGTGGTGGTCATTTATGTGACATAAGGTATAATTTTCCAAAAGGCAAAAAAATTTCAGCCCACTTAAATAAAGGAATTCCTATGTGCGTTTCCACTGCATATTAGGGCATCAAATCGCACAGATCTGATAATTTGACTTTTAAGAATTGATTTAGCATATTGTTTTCTTAAAATAACCTTCGTTCTAGCAGGTTGATTATTGCGGTTGGCACTGGACATAAAATAAAATTTCAAGTCCAGCTAGATTCTTTTATTAAAGCTTTTGCCGTTAAATTACTATTCTTTCAATGAAAAACTTGCTACTTTGCGTAACCGAAGTCTAGGACATATGTTAGCATAAAAAATTGAACAAACATACCGCAAAGTCCATTGTCCTTAAATTTATTGATATTTCCCCTTGCTATAATTACGTAAGTACCATTTATGCACAGAAAAGGACATTTTATTGAAGGAATCCGACAAGCAAGCAAGACGCGAAATGTTAAAGGTGCACAAATATTCTCGCACCCGTTTCCGTTATCAGGTTCCATGAGATAGGTCACGTATTGCAGTCGCCCGACCTTTCGACTCGTTGGAAGCATTTTTTAGCTTGCGAGGAAGGAGAAAATAATCGGCTGGTTCTTGTCTTGTGTTCTTGTCTTCCGCAAATATCCCGGTGGTCCGAAAACTTCATTGTTCGCGAAAACGATCTGTACAGCGCAAATGCTGGACTTTAATATCAACCACGTAATCAGTCTTATACACAGTTGCGTAGGGCCGCTATGTCGTCGCGGTTAGACCCATGGCAGTAAATCTGAAAATCAGGTAGTCGGACTAAAATGCACCCGGCAGGCGCTCAGAGTAAGGACGTGAACATGGAATTGTGTCGACCAAAGCATGTGCGACGGAGAAGAGATAAAAAACCACCTCCTCCAGATTTTGGTGGGCGTCTGGAAAGCTGTCAGCCCCCTTCTCAAACGGAGAAGAATGCTTAGTGCTTAGCCAATCGACTGAGCCCAATCGACTCAAAACTGCGCCAGGAAACAGGTGGAAATCATTACTGTATTTGGTGCAGCTTTTGGCAAAGCAAGTACATCGAAGGAACCGTGACATTACCCGGAGCGCAGACGGCCGAACGAAGATGCAAAGATGGAGAAAAATGAGGCGTTCTCCACGTTGTGGTACATTCGACGGACCCAGCCATACCTTCAGGTCCTCCAAGCACTTGAGTCGGAGCTGTTCCGGTCGTGGTTCTCCAGGCTGCAGTCGATTAACAAGCGCAGTGATGTCCCCCTTATATTTAACATCGGAATTGCCAGGGTAGGGTAACTGACCACCAGAGTAGCTTGCGGGCGAACATTGCGGCCGAGTAGTATCGGGCCAATAATCAACACTGCTGATAAACTTGTGCCAACTAACTGCTCGGATGTGGGGAAGCAGATTATCATCGTTCGCAGTAGAATTTCCACGAACTACGGATCGAGGTCGCATATCAACTGCATAGCATAAATGCTGAAACTCTTCCGAGCCTACTACGGTTGTTTGTAGCCGTCTCTGATGATGTACTCAAGTGTGAATCCGAAAGCTCAGGTAAATAAAATTCTTGTGTCAATGCTTGCATCACCTTCATCGCATCTGTTTCCCAGGAGCTGCGCTTTCTTTCTGTGTTCATCGTAAGCTGTGACCTAGGAAAACCGCCAGCTGCTTCCGCAGACATGCTCTCGCGTTAGAGACACGGTTGTGAAAACGACGGAAAAATTGTCGCAGTACAAAAAAGCACAGAGGAACCTTTCTGGGTGTAACGCAGGCGAAGCGTGGTTGTTCGTGCCTCACTGCCTGCAAACTTCCAGCAAAGATAGTCCACGTTATGCAGTAATGATACCCTACACATACTGTAATTTAAGTGCCTTTACTGTGTCTACCGACTAAAGCTATTTCTGTCGAACGCAGCAGTTTTTGCAAAGCTGTAATTAAAGGGACTCTCGCCGTAGAAGTAGAAGGTCTAGGCCCAGCCCCTGAGACCCAGGAAAAAGCAACTCACACAGGCAACCAAGGCGTATTCATGTGCATTTTTTCGTGCATCGATCTGTATGCAAGCTGTTTGCACAGCTTAGCACTAGCAATGGCATGTCACCCACCAGTCATTAATTAATGTCAACCGAAAAAACTTCAAAGAGTTAAAAATTTGGTCCGCGTCGTCCTCGAGCCCTGAAAGGCCTTTATGACGGAAACAGTGCCATCTCTTTCTTGCCAGCATGTTAAAACGAATAATTAGCACATGTGACAGGCGCTTAACCTGTGTGTTCATTTTCGACAGCGGGCTCCGTTACGCTAGATCTAAAAGTATATGAGGTGCATTCTGGATCCGTCAATTATATCATTTATTCTTGCTGGTATGGGCTGCATTTCCAGAATGGCTCAAGCAACGTAACGTTTAGATCACTTTTGTGATTTGCGCTTCCAAATAGTACTCACCACATCGAGGACTTCGGTAGAGCACCTGGAATTTACCCATTACGCAGAGTCGTGACTGAATGAAAATTCGTATTGGCCTAACTGTGCACAAATCGGCGCCTCGGTGGGATTCGAACCCAAGACAGCAAGGGGAAGGCTTTAATATAACCGACGCTCTAGTCACCTGAGCTACGAGGCCCAACCGGGTCATGTTACCCGCCCAACCTACTGCAAGGTTTGCATTAACCAAATCTAATACAGTAAGCTGACTGCCTAAGCAGGATTTCCTAATTACCCCATTTAGAATCAACCGGATGACTACTGCGTTCACGTAATTCAAAATCTGCCAAAATATCCATGAATTACGTAAGCGAGTAGTCATCTGGTGGATCCCAGATGGATAACTTAGGAAATCCTGCTTTGGCAGTCGGCTTATGGTATTAGATTGCGTAGATGTTAGACGTTTCAGTAGGTTAAGCGGGTAAATTAACCCAAATGGGATTTAACTCACGTCTCCCGTTGGGGCCACGTAGCTCAGGTACCTAGAGTGTTGGCTGACTTGACACCCACCCCTTGCTCTCGTGGGTTCTAAATTCATCGAGGCGCCGAGTTTTCACAGTTAAATAAACGTGAATTATGCAAAATCTGCCAAAATATCTATGCAGGAAAATTGTTTAATTATAGCGTTCGGCTTGACATTACAACCAACCCCACCACCTGCAAAGCAGGCAGCGTCAATGCAGGTTTCAAAACGGATAAGCAAAATGAGACAGGGTTTGACACGGGACTGAAGACTCCTCAGCTTTATGTTAAATCCCAGGGGACACGTATTCCTGTGCTTTAAATGTAATCCAGACTCCAACACTAAGCCTAACCCCCTGTAACTTACCGCAAAGATATCTGTAGTACGGGAGTTCAGTTCAGACGTGCGGGGACATACTGCGCCTAAGTACAAATTGAGAGGATTCAAGCAAGTTCAGGTTTATTTTTCTGTTGCCTACAAAGACGATTCGTGTGTTTGCATGTTGGTTCACACAACGTACTGCGCTGCGGATACGCTGAACCAGAGCTGCAGTCAAACTGGGTCACGGTACACATTTGCGGGTTCGCGCTGAGATCCCACAAGCCCATAACTACTGCCGTGCATGCGTGTGTCGTTCGTATTTAACGTAGGTTTCACGCAGCCCAGACCCATCAACAACCGGTTGAGGGACGTTGAAGCTGACGATAGGAAATCCATCCTCTTAACAAATTAGCACATCCCTCATTATAGTAAGTTTGAATCAATTTTACTGTAAACGCGAATTGAATCATGTCCGAATGTCAGATGCTTGTGTTTCTAGTGACAATATTCATGTCACTTGGATTAAGAAAGAAAGCGGGATCTTCTATGTTAGAATGACATATTTTTTTCCAATAGACATCCACCGTACCCAGTTATTAGATCAGTATTGTGAGTAACTATTTCGTCTCCTGCAAACTCCGTTCTGTTATAAGCTTCCTTAGCCCAGACGAAACCTATTGTTCCGATGAAGGTATTTATCGGACGGAAAAAGTTATCTGTTTTGAACTACATTCCTAGTAGGGTTTAGCTTCTTGACTTTACATCGTTTAGTGTCTGAGGAAATTAATGCACGCACTTAAAGTTAGCCCTTCGTTTATGCTCGCAGTGACGATTAATTATGAAAAAGGGTATTTTCCCAACTGTGACCACCCACACGCCAAAGACAAGAAGCCAGAAAACTCCTCGTTATATAACGAAGGTGTTTGAGGTCGTCAATGTCATACTTAAATGCACAAGGTGCAGTTAGCGTCCGCATCTCCCAGTAATTTTTCCGTCCTGCTTGTACACATTAAAGTCAAGATTGGCTACCTCAATAGAAAAAAGGTTTGCTTAAAATATTGTTTTAATTACTAGACGTAGTCAATGGTGACTTAACCGTGTAATTTATTTGCACCCATATACACCATCGCCAGCTAGCGTGCAGAGGCTCGACCAGTTTTTCAAAATAGGCATGCACTCGCTGGACATAGAACGCACATATATACATTTACACCGGGAGAAAGTCCACATTGCTGGCGCTGGCTCATCAAAGGGAAGTTTTGGGCTTTCCTAGCTCGTCGTTCGACGTTGGTTAAATGTCCAAAACGGTAAACATATTGAACGCGCATAAAAAATCAATACGTGAACGGCGTTTACCTCAGTCATCGACCATTGTATGCCTCACTTCGTACCGATTGGTCCTCGTTCATTTCAATTTCCTTCCCGTGATTTTGCACTCTTCGTGCAGCTGAATACGGCAGTCAAGGCATGACTCATCCGACTGCGTGCCATCGAGGAACTGTGGGACTTGCAAGAGCAAACGACGGAGATGCGAACTTAGCGCACCCTGAAAACACATGCGGTAAACCAGCCGAACTCGCGTTTTGGACGAAAGCATTTGAAGTGTTCTCCGTTGGAGGAATCCACTTTTAGATGATGGTATATGAACTCCATTCATCATGCTACATATGGGTGCAGGGAAGGATGAGTCCGACGCGGGGGGAATCCCATCCTTCTGGCAAATCAGCACCACTACTGTAAATATGAAACGCTCACGACGCGCTAATAGTTGTGGCATAGAAGGCTATCAACCGAAGGACAGGCCGGTAAAGGTCAGGCTGCAGCGGATTCCAAGACGTTCTCACCTACTCTCAGCGCAAACTACCAGTGCAGACACACACACACGTGACAGTTCGACCATCAACTTCGATGATGTCCACCAAGTGCCCCACAGAATGCATTGTGGGAGCAGGGACGGTGACTTACGAAGGGGTTTATAGTGCCAGTAGACTTGCGTAGCATCTACCTACACTCTCTCCTCCTCCCCCGTCTTAGCCCGCTGTTAAGACAGACTCAAGAAGACCGGAGACGGGGGGGCCGCAGGTGGATGGCTTAGACGGGTCCTCGCCTTGGCGCTCCACTCCGCACCTCCTGGCCCACACACCAATGACCAGGATTTTGATCACAAAACAATGAGATGGTGGCAGTGGTCCAGTTGTGCGACGAATGCCGACAACAGGGTCCGCCAGCGCACCCCGCAAATGTTGGCATTTGTTATTGCGCACAGATAACGCCTGCCAGAGTCCGATGTAGCCCCCGTGTTGGTCCAGCGCATATAACACGTGGCCCGTTTAGAGGGCACACACACTACATGCGGTGACTCTCACATGCCGCGGTCGAACAGCGACACGAATTCGCCCCAACAACGGGCCACAATGGACCAAAACCGAGATCAATTTCGGTCGTGATGCCTGCTAATCGAGCCCATAATTACTGCCGCGTATGACCCCTATGGCGGCACGTCTTGATGCGGCATTGACGTCAATCAGTGCCAGGCGCGTGCTTTTGCTTGGGCCCGAACTCGCATTGTTGTCTGCGCCGGCGCGAACAAAGGGGCCGATGTCATACGCTTGAATAGCCTATGCGCAATTCAGCATACTTATTTTGACACTGCGTATAAAATTCTCTCGGAGAAGACGACAATAGGCTGGATCGGTTTGAACAAAAACGTCTGCTGGCACAAACGCTGGGCAATCGTTGGATTCATAAGGATCCATTAAATATTGACCGTTTCGTGTATCTGCTCTAAGCAAGACTACTAACTACTACTACAAAGCTGACTGCTCAAGAAGGATTTTGTAGGTAATCCACCAGATAGCTACCATGCGCAAGTAATTCAAAATGGGATTTTTTACGATTGGATCAATACGAATTATTCAAAATCTGCCAAAAATTTCTATGTAAGAGAATTATTTGATTATAACATTCGGCTTTGCATTACATCCAACTCCATCCCATGAAAAGCAGGCAGCGCCAATGCAGGTTTCAAGACCTATTATCCAAATAAAGACAGGATTCGACACGGGAATGAAGACTTTTCTGTTCTACAGATACCTTTGCGTAAAATCCCAGGGGACCCCTATTTCCGGGCTTTAGATTTAACCCAGACTCCAACAACAACCCTAATTCTCTGTAACTCACCTGAAAGCCATCTGCAACGAGGGGTTTCAATTCAAACATGCGAAGACATACTGCGACTAAGAAAAATTGAAGGTATTCAAGCAATTTCTGGTTTTGTTCCATTGCTTACGCTTAAAATCTGCATGTTTGCATGTTGGTTCACTCAACGCACTGCGCTGCAGATACGCTGAACCAAAGTGGCAGCCAATGTAGATAATTCACCAGACCGTCTACAACAGACGACCCAACCTTGTACGATAAAACATCAACCGAAATAATCGTGTCGGGCTAAAACTCACTTAAATAAGTATAGCAGGTATTCTGTGTATGCCGCAAATGCTTGGACGCCCTCACCCGATCCTTACCGGGAATGTGAGTAAATTTTCCTTCTTTCTCAAGAAACATAGCTGCAATCACGACAACATTACTGACAGTACTGGTACAAGCCGAAGTCAAGACACGCGTTTTTAGCCGGTCGTGTGACGTTTGACGCTGCTATGAGGTGTCCAGACCGTCCCCTCATTCCCCTTCTGTTTCACTCATGCAGCATGGGAACTGGGGTTCCTATACCAGGAAGCACACGGGGACACTGTGAGCGGAGAGGGGAGAGGTAACGTTGATGAGGCGAAGCCCTTCCTGCTGCGTCATGCAACGGCACAAGATCGGTGAAACAGGCGTGCCCAGGATTTTATCTAATGAAGAATTAAAGTCGAGCACCGGAACACTTCGTTTATTGTCCTGAGGTTTCAGACTCGTGCACAAGTCAATCTTCGGAGGTAGTAGCAGCAACAGAACAAACGACAGTTATGAGTCATGTAGGCCAATCATTGACGGACGGTGCAAGATTGGAGGTGACTACGCAGGAATCTGTGCGCCGGCGCCAGATCGATAAATCGATTGACCGAGTTCTAATCCGAGGCCACGGCTTCAATATATCCTCGGCCTGTATTTTTTCCTGCGTGGGCGACTATTTTGGTGGCTGCGAAGTTAAACTCGTGACCCGTTTCGTAGGTGTGGGCGGCCACTTGTGATAATGCGTCGCCTCGTCGCACAGCCAGCTTATGCTCGCGTATGCGCGATCCGAGCATGCGCCCAGCCTGCCCTGTGTAGTTACAAGAGCAATTTTATCGATTACCTAGCTGTCAGTATGGTAAAGCATGAAGTAGATAAGGTTCTCTTATGGAAAAAAAGATTGCCGTGCTAGTATTTGCCCAACTCCGTCCGTCGAAATCTGAGCAACACATAAAAACGAATAACCAACAAATATGTCTAGCAAAAGATACAACTGCTAGCTAACGTTTCCGTTAACGCACATTCGCTGCGCCAATCCACTCGGTCGAAATTAGAAGCCGCCACCTGCATGGGTGCCAATAAAAATGATCTGCCATATGCATGGCTCATCTGAAACCCTGGCCTCAAGAAAATTGCGCCATTCGTTGGGTGGGCGCCAGCGCTCAGATATATTTCCGGGAAAACAGATGTGTCTCCTGTCCAACGGGCGCTGGTGGACGACGTGACTCACGCATCCCACTAATTTATTGGAGAGTGTATCGAAATTTGGGTCGACCCATTTTGGACCGAGTGCTTAGTATCCCAGCAAAAGACCTTTTGAATTTATCGTGACTCGCTAACAGTCCTGATTTCATTGATTACCAATTGGCGCAAGTTATGGTCGGGCTGCAGTGTTTCCTTCTTTCTGAAGCCACTTTCAAATCCAACTTGCATGACATCGGAGCACTCCTCTGAATGGAGCTTTATAGGCGTAGAATTAGGGCCAAATTCGTTGATGGCACGCACGCATGAGTGCTTGGCATCGTTAGCCGCCACCGCCGTGGTAAATTGCTCCTTCTTTCCGGACGCAGTGTGTGTAGGCAGAGTCATGGCGTCGTCCAATTTGTGGACACCGCTGTCCGCGACAATCGAACTGCTGCTTAGGTGAGACTGTCTCATCTCCCCAGATATACGTGGGAATCTTGCACACTGCTTTGTTCACAACGAAGTAATCGGTCCTGTGCTTCGAGTGAAGAAGGTGAGCCCGGAAGTTACTTGTACGTTTGCGGGAGAGGCTGTGCATGTAAGAGATGGAAGATTTTCGCGACTAATGCAGGATACATTCTACGCATGTCCCTTTGCGACCAACGGCAAGGTCTGGGAATGGTGTTTTCTGTAAAACTATATTTAGAGCATCAATTGAACACTTTGTATAGTGTCGCTGAGGGTACCTCAAAACATCTCCAGTCAAGGATACCAAATGACGAAAGCTCGGGGACTGCCAGTGGCCTCGGACTTGCACAGGCAGGAGAGAGAAGAACACGTAGGTGGCGTTTCGACGGCTCACATTTTTTTCAACGTAAATGAGGATATTTTCTAGGCAATGATCTAGAACGGAAACGTAACCTCGGAAGGAACATTCATGAGTTAGGCTGATATAGGCTCTTTTTTATCAGACAATTCGAACATCGTTGTCGACTGTTTGCCCCACGGCAGGTTGAAAGCAGGAACGCAGACTTGCGCTGCGTCTACCGCACTCACTCCTCCTGCGCCACCCGGACCCCTTGTCAAGATGGAGTCAAGATAACCGGAAGCGGGAGAGGACGCAGAGGTCTGACACGGCGGAAACCCGCACCCAACGAGTGCGGGTAGGCGACGTGACTCACGCATCCCACTGGTTTATTGGAGAGTGAGGCGAACTTAGGATCGAACCATTTTGGACCGATCGCTTAGTATCCCACCATTAATGAGCAAATAACCTTTCGACGTTATCATGACTCGCCAACAGTAGTGCCTTCATGGATTGCCAATTTCCGAAGATTATAGTCGGGCTGCACTGATTCCTTCTTATTGAGGCCACTTTCAAATCCAACTTGCATGACATCAGAGCACTCCTCTGAATAGAGCTTCATAGGCGTAGATTTAGGACACATTTCGTGGATGGCACACACGCATGAGTGCCTGGCGTCGTTGGTCGCTGCGGTCGTGCGAACTTAGCCCCGTTATCCGGACGTGGTGAGTGTGGGGTGAGTCATGGCAACTTCCGATTTGTGGACACCGCCGATCGCATTAATCGAACTTAAACTAGGCAGAGACTGTCTCATCGTTATCGATTAGGAAGGGTTATGTAGGCTC
Organism: Spirometra erinaceieuropaei; assembly: GCA_902702965.1. NCBI lineage: Eukaryota > Metazoa > Platyhelminthes > Cestoda > Diphyllobothriidea > Diphyllobothriidae > Spirometra > Spirometra erinaceieuropaei. The sequence goes on from CACRXP010000111.1 coordinate 1,005,538, forward strand.
GGTTTTAGTTCTGATTACTTCGAAAACACTGCTTTCAAACTACTGTACAAACCGTACTCGACAAAAAATTACTGCTTAAGTAGCAAGCATTTTCCAATTTATTTTCGATGGTCTTGCAAATTCGAATATATTTTATTGAAATCCCGAAACGAAATATGCTTTCTGTTAGTCGTTTGATAGAGAAACACGTCCTCCTCATATTTATACTCGAAGAAGGGGTAAAATTAGGTTTTAAGGAAGTTTTCTAATTGCTAACTAATTTTGAGCCTGATCAGTCAAGGATACCAAATAGCGCAATCCCAGGGATTGTCGGTGGCCTCGGACGTGCACAGGCAGGATAGAGAAGAACACGTAGGTGGCGTTTCGACGGTTAATATTTTTTTCAACGAAAAGGAAGTTATTTTCTAGGCAATGATCTAGAACGGAAACGTAACATTGGCAGGAACATTCAAGAATTAGGCCGATTGTGGCTCCTTGCTATGCGAAAATTCGAACATCTTTGCCCCACATCAGGTGGGGAGCAGGAACGCAGACTTGCGGTGCGTCTACCGCACTCACTCTTCCTGCGTCATCCAGACCCTGCGTCAAGATAGAGTCAAGATGGCCCGAGGCGGGAGAGGACGTAGGGGGTTGACACGGCGGAAACCCGCAGCCAGGTATACCATCATACTCCTTGGTCCATAACAAACATTGATTAGGATTTTATGGCAAATCAGCAGCGGGAGGCGGTGTATGGTCTACCGCCACGCCCATAATTAAGGCATTTGTTATGAATCCGCTCTCCCGATAACCGCTGCTGGACTCCAGTCTAGTCCAGGCGTTGTTGTAGCGCATTTATCGCGTGGCTTGCTCTAGGATCGAAAAAGCTCTTGGGTACAGCGTTTCGTCACCTTTAGCCGAGTAGGAGTTACAGGGATGTCACATTAGCTGAAATAACCATATCATCTGACACAGTCGTGGTCTACTTACATTTTTTGTAATTACTGACGGAGGATATGTGACCATAGGCAACCAAAAAGGATGCCAAATTATTTATTATTTAAACCAGAGGCCATAATAAGGCGCCAGGTGGTGAGAGCTAAAGACTCGTTGTCACGGCAAGAAACATCTGGAGTGCCTTATCGGATCTGGTGCAGTTTCGGGCAAGGAAACTACGTCGGAGAAACTGGAAGACTGCTCCGGACGCGAATCGCCGGACACGCGGCAGCGGTGCGGAGGAATGACGCCAACTGTCAGGTCGCGGCCCATTCGACGAGACCCGGCCACGCATTCAAGTTTGATGAAGCCGAAATTCTCGAGAGAGGGGATAATCGCGTGGGACGCGAGTTACTTGAGTCATGTTCCACAAGACCACCGTCTATCAAAAAATGCAACGACATCCCTACTCCATATTCCCTGTTGAGGCATAGGCTGTCGAAAGTAATTGACCACTCGATGAGCACGCAAGCCGGTGAGCCAGATGGCCGAGCAATCATCACGACAACATCCCACACGGATGATGAGATTTCAGCAACTAATCACTTGCATTACGACCATCGAGCAATTAGCGCACCCGCGGCTAATGATTTTTTATGAGGGGGAGAGCGGGCAATTGCCATAGGTATGCGGTAGCATAGCGACTGCGTCCTATAAATACTGCAACTTCCTACGCACGAATCATGCGTTTCTGCCACTGTCTCCGATGATAGGTTCAAGCAAGAATCCGAAACGTCAGGCGAATAAAGCCCTTGCTCTGGCAATCCCTTCCCCCTCTTCTCCTTCTTTTCTTTTTTTCTCTTTCTTCATCTTCTTCTTCTTCATCTTCTTCTTCTTCCTACTTAAACTTTGTTATGATCCGGCCTGCTATTTGAAATTCCGTGGAGCGTATACGCACTCGACCCTTGTCCCCAATACCAATGCGGCAGGGATGAAGAACGCGACCGGCCACGAAAATATGTATTAGAAAAATTGCACGTCAAAATTAACTGGGAGTAACGCATATTTATAACCTACTGTGTTTCGCCGGCATTCGGTTCAATGCCCTTCGGGAAGAACATTCCAGACGAGCCGGTCGATAATTCGAATATGCAGATCGATCAGGCCCGAAGGGAAAAGCCAATGGAGAGGCGCCACGAGTAAGAGGACAGCGCAGTAGAGAAAACGCACGTAACCTCCAGTGATTGGCTGGCTATTGTTTTTGGGAGTGTAGGCACTCCCAACAAACTCACTTTAATCTCCTTTACAGCTGTCTAACTATAATGCGCATTGCATTTCCTTGTGATTGTAAAGACCAACATATCCGCATTGCAGTTTTAAGCACTCCCACTAGCTGTCTTCCATTCTACGTCATCAGTTGCGATATAGAGAACTGGGGGGGCTCGCCGATCTCCCAAGCTGCAGAACACAAAACGTTCCCGGTCGGTTTTGTGGATGCCAATCAGCTGCTTCATCTGTACCTTCTCTCAAGCCGGAACCGGGTTCGGACGTGATCATCCGGGACGATATTTTCTTTATGCCGCTGTAGTTGTCTGGTTCAATTCTCGACCGGGTACATTCTCCGTGGCTGGAGACTCTAACGGACAGAATTCTGAGAATGGAGCAACCATGGTGACGGGCCATTACTTTCGGTCAGTATATGTCTGGAGAGGACCACATCCGCATGGAAGATATTTTTGTGGAAGTGTACCAAACTTCCGGCCAAATCCGTTGGAGGACATTATAGCGTCGCGCTTGGCTGATTCCGTGGGCTAATTAAAGTGTGCGTTATATGCTTACCAAGATGTGTGTCCTTAAACAAGAAAATTCCTTTACTACTACAAGAGATCACTAACAACCGCGACAGAGCAGACATCGAAAATGCGAAACCGGTGACGATCACAGACAGAGTGAGTGACCAGTCTCATGAAATTTTGGCCAGAATTCCAAAATGTGCTTTCATTAGAAAGGATTATTTAGACGGCGTTGTAATATTAATCCTAACGCGGCATACTTCCATAATATTTCAAACTGGCCAGGAGGTCGGCTTTTGAATGCATGCCTTTTTGTCCTCCTACAGAAGGTTAAAATGATTACTTAAGTGGCATGCTTTTTTCACATTGATTTTCGATGGTCTTATATATTCGAATATATTTCATAGAACCTTCTTTTACTCATTTAGTAGGGAACCAAACTGCTTTCATACTTTTTGCTCAAAGGAAGGGCATATTCATGTCTTAAAAATGTTTCCCAATTTCCGAATAATTTTGAGTCTGACCAGCCGTTGCGTTAGCGTTTAGCGATTTCAGCCTACAAGATGTATGCTCTCCGCAAAAGGGAAAGTGTATATTCATCTTCGTCTAAAAAATATGCCATATAGAACTCATAAAATTTTGTAATGGATGCGGACTGTGATGTACATTTCATGAGGATCATTGATAAACAGACAGATACAAAGCTGAACGGATGGACACTGGGCGGTTTTAAAAAATCCCATTATTAGAAACTATTTTAAAACCTAAATATACCCTTTCTTCGGGACCGAAATGAGAGGACAATCTGGTTGGCTACTAAATGAATAAAGGAAACCATATTTTGTACTTATTATCTGCAAAATATGTTTGAATATTTAAGACCATCGAAAATCATTGTGAAAATGCATGCTTCCTAGGAGGACAAAAAGGTATGCATTCAAAAGGCGATCTCCTGGCCAGTTCAAAATATTATGGAATTATGCCTTGTTAGGATTAATATTACAACCCCGTCTCAGCAATCCTTCCCAATGAAAGCCCATTTTGGAATTCTGGCCGACATTTCTTGAGATCGGTCACTTACTGGAGGGGTCGATTTTCGGGCCCACCTCGCTGCATTCGCAAAAACGTGGGATGAAAGGGCTCTCTTCACTACCGGAATGTTAAGTTGCAGTCAAAGGCTGTTCAACCAAGTTTACCAAACAATCCTGTCCAACCTGCCAGTTAAAAACGCTAGCGGAGGCTTTGACCCGTATTTGCGGCTGTTGCCGATGGTGACATCAAATAGATCACTTTTTACGCCTTAAGTTCGATCGTCATTCAGTAAGTGATTGTTGGTCCCAATGTAGCCACATGTTATAGTACGACTCTTTATGGAGTAATCCGAAAGTCATGCGCGAATGTACAGGCGAGATTAAGTGGTTGACGGTTGTAGTTGCATCCTCGGATTCGGCGAAGGGAACACTGTTGGTCAGTAACTTGCCTTTCGCAAACACCATACTGATTTGTGTGTCAGGATTCATAACAACTGAGGAGAACGACTTTAAGAACACTCAGGCAAAATCACGTATACCTATTCAGAGTCACCTCTTACAAAGTGACCCGTCTTCTTTCTTGAGTCTTGATGCAAATACAGCAACGGCTTAGTTCCTCAAAGACCCTTTTCAAGTTGGTGCTGCAAGTGAACTCATAGGAAGACGCCTTGACCAAGCTGCCTCGGGAACACTCCCAGCAGCAAGGGTTCGCATATCATGCTATACTAACCCTCTTGTACGCGGAGAAAGCAAGGATAGGCTGCCAACTCAGAGCGCCTCAATGTGCATCTAGTCATTCGCTGGCTCCTGTGGAGCAGGTACGAGTCGGCGCCATTCCAAATAATACGAGAGCACCTTCCCGCATGGCTGGCAAAGGGTGAAACTAGGAGAATAGACAGCGCCATCCTTGCGCATGCAGTGGACTCCACTGAAGCATTTCGTGTGATTTACAAGGTCTGCTCGAGCTACCCTAAGCTACTGGGTCAGCGCCTGTTAGCAACAACAGAAGCCGCCGCCAGCAGGTTACAAGAACCGATCCTATGCACCCAGAGGAACCTCCTTCAGGCTCCGCGCTTACCGTGGTCAAAAGCTGACTAACCCCATACAACTATCTGCGCCTTTCCGCACTTACCTAACCTGTATTTTAAAAAATTAACTTTTATCGATAATTCTTCACTCACTGTACCCTATTATATCTAACTGTACTGGCCTGACGAGGAGTTATCGAAAACAACGTTCGCTGGCCACCTTCTCTTTTGAAATAAAATGACAGGAAATTATCTTTTAACAGAACTTTTTCAATTGAAAAGTCAAATTGGCGAACACGTGTTTTCAGTAACTCTTCATCAGGCCAAAACGGTTACAATGAAGTTTAAGTTATGCGAATTACATGACTTATAAATGATTCGGGGACAATTAACATCGATCGTTCCCACGCCACTCGCATGACGAGGCGTGCTATGGCGTGGTCGGCGTGTCGTGGTCATTGGGTTCAGGGGGCGAGGAAGAGGGGTGGGGGGCATAGGCTGTGAGTACGTCGGGTACCTTGTGCACACACCCTGGCATCAGGAGGTTGGGGCGACGTTGGGGTCGGCGTCGGCCACGAAGGACAGAGCGCCTGTGTCAGAGTCTTCTGACAGCATAGCACTGGATTGCCTAGCCGTATAGCCACTGCCTCGTCATGCGAGTGGCGTGGGAACGATCGATGTTAATTGCCCCCGAATCATTTATAAGTCATGTAATTCGCATAACTTAAACTTCATTGTAACCGTTTTGGCCTGATGAAGAGTTACTGAAAACACGTGTTCGCCAATTTGACTTTTCAATTGTAACATGGGAATATTCGCTAAACTTAGAACTTTTTCAATTTTCGCTCGCAGACTAGACTCACCAAGGACTTTATTAACCCTCCTGATAGATGGAGCCACTTGGTTACAGTCATACACACAATTACAAAAAATCTCCCATTCAAAGGGGGCGGCGATCACCTGGTTCAGAATCTGTTTGGAAATATCCTTTCGTGGAACAGCGGTTTTTGCGAGTGATCCAAGTGCCGTTTCGGGCTGATACATTGCAGCCGAATCAAATAATTCCCAGGAATGCTCTGACTTTGCAGTCAGAAACGGTTTAGCCTTATTAAAAATTGATTGTTGGTCTTAGAGATATCGTAACTTTTTTATTAGACAGTAATCCTAATCTAGGAATGAAAGGCTGCTCGGTTCGGACGGCTGACTCAAGCGAAGCCACCATAAAATAATCACTGACCCACTAGAAACCGCAATAAGACATTGGGCTTGAATGGCATTTTTGTTTCGTTTTACTTATTGAAATTAATTAGTAATCGTTTTATGAAATTCATGATTTTTTTTATCAACATTACCAAAAAACTTGCATAACGCAATTTTTGGGATCATATCCAAATGACAGATAAGCGGAGCGGTTATATAACTTATGCATATTATACTCAGATTTAAATTAAGCTTTTAGCTTATATCGGTCTTTGGACAGTTTACGACGTTGCAGAGACATGCTTTGTCATTCAAAGGAATGATGATCGCTGAAGGTTTCTATGAAGTGTCCGCATGAATTTGAAAGAAAACTTATCACCTTTTCTCAACTCATTAAAACACATTTTGATTGGCACCATTCAGTGCTTACCAGTTTACTCATTTCATTTCAAAGTGTTTTGTTTCAAAACCCCTGTGCATTGATTTGGAAACCTCCTCGTAATCTTTCCGTATGTTGTCGTACGAAACATACCTGAGGGCATTTCCTGGACCAGAACCAACGACGGCTGAATTAACTTCTCCACTTCAAACACGAGTCCCGCCTTTGATGTCAGCCGTGCATGAATTGCTAACACAATACACGCATGGCGCACAGACTAGCTGGACGGCCAGCAAATGATTAATGTCCCAAAACACATAAAAAATTGAACAATTGTCAAACCAATGTCAATTTAACTAAAGCACTATTTATATAGTGGCAAAATCTGAAGACATTGTTAAGTTAAGTTAAAAATGAATCTTTTTCCCGCTGACAGCCGTTGTGATGTCGTGGGGTCTCAGAATCTAAGGAACACTTTCTTTGGTATCTGAGTCTATTGGAGTCGGATGGTTTCTCGCAGTTCGAAGACGTTAATCGGTTTTGTAGCATAGACATGATATTCTAGGTAACCCCATGATATATATATATATATATATATTATGACAGTGGGCGCTCGCCGATCAGGTAGGTTACGGAACATGCTCGTTCAGTTGTGCCTTGGAACTCATACTAGAACCCTCGCAGGCAGTCGCACAGCGACTAGTAGTAGACGTAGATGAGATGGAGCCGACAAAGACAAGGGAGACCGGAATGGCCATTTCTGTGGCTCAATGGTAGAGCGTCCAACTCCATGACCAAAGATCCCGGGTTCGAATCTCAAGTGATCCACACTTGGGGTTGGGTATGACTGGCTGATGACGGCTAATAAGCCAGAAATGGCCATTCCGGTCTCCCTTGTCTTTGCCGGCTCCATCTCATATATATATATTGACAAAATGATATTACAGACAAAGACAAGGGAGACTGGAATGGCCATTTCTGGCTTATTAGCCGTCGTCAGCCAGTCATACCCAACCTCGAAGTGTGGCAGAAATGGCCTCAAAACGTTCTCATCCAATCCGCATGGTTGGCTAACTTCACAAAGGGAGGATATCCTGCATTACGATGGTTGTGTAGGGGTGCTCCATCTTGATAGAAAAGCTTCCGTATTCCAAAACCTATCTCGCGATGATAAAGGACACATCACTCTCACTAGTTATAAGGTTTGATGATGTCCTACAGTACCACATTAGTTGTCACGTCTACTATACAATAAATGCGCTAACTCATGAAATACTAACCAAAAGGCTCAAGTACGTTTTCACTTTAAAAGGATTACTTAGGTAGGGTTGTAATGCTAATTATCTTGTCGCATGTTGTTAGGCTAGTTCGGTGACATCAAGTTACCAGCCCTCAAAAAGTTCCTTATCGGCTGCCTGCGTAAATTATATTCTATAAAAATGACTACTTGAGTAGCATGGATTGTCCCCATTGATTTTCAGTGGTCCTATAAGAATAAATATGTTTTATGGATAACAACACTAAAGTGTTTTTCCTTGTACTGATTTGATGGAAATTTACGCTCTCTATAAATTTTATGCCGGAAGAAAGAGTATCGTTCGGCTTTGAAAGTTTCCACACGTCAATTGATGTTGCTTATTAAGGGGACAAAAAGGGTCATATAAATGGAAGAATCTTATGAACCATAAATGTCCTCTTCATGACAAATCGGCCGTCGTTGCTCGGCAGCAAAGTGAGAGCAGGAACGGTGACTTGAGCGTAGTAGGCTTGCACAGCATCTACCGCGCGCTCCCCTACTCCCACGCCTGAGCCCGGCGTGAAGACGAAGTCAAGAAGACCGAGGGCGAGGGAGGGTGCGGGTGACTGGTACGGCCGAGCCCGCACCCAGGGGCACTAACACACCATTTGGTCCACAACAAACACTTGGCTTGGAATCAGAAGACGAGGTGGCGAGCATACGTAGCTTTCGATATATTCTCATCGGGTCAGTACACTATGTGAGAATGGGGTAGAAGTGAAAACATGTCAGTTATAAGAGACATCGATTTAAGCTTGCCTTAAAACACAGGCCGGGTGTGGGAATGCGGGGGAGGGGGGAGGGGTTATAGCAGTCAGTGTCAAGGACGAGATGAGAGCGAAAGGGCGCGGGAGAGTTTTAGCGTTAGTCGAGCTTCTACCACTGCAGGCGCGGAGCCTGAACGTGGTTCTTCTGTGCGCATAAGATTGGCTTTCGTAACCCGATGGCGACCGCCTCTGCTGTTGCTAACAGGCGCTGGCCCAGAAGCTTAGGGTAGCTCGAGGGGACCTTGTAAATCACACAAAATGCTTCAATGGGGTCCACACGATGCCCTGAGTCCACTGTATGCGCAAGAATGGCGCTGTTTATTCTCCTAGTTTCACCCTTTGCCAGCCATGCGGGAAGGTGCTCTCGTATCCTTTTGGAAAGGCGCCGACTCGTACGACCAATAAAACCTGCTCCACAGGAGCAAGTGAAGGAATAGGTGCACACTTATGTGGTTTAGGGTGGCAAATTAACCTTACCTTCTCCGCGTAAAATAGGGTTGGCAGAGAAGGATACTTGAACCCTTGCCGCTAGGAAGGTTCGCGAGACAGCTTGACCAAGGCATCTCCTTAGGATTTCACTCGCAGCATCTCCTTAGAAAGGGAATTCGAGGAACAAGGTTTTCTTTTCGGCGGTCAGTTTGGCGGTTTTGATCGGTCATTCAGCAATGTCCTTTGCAATACACCTGTCAGGATATCCAATTTCACGAAGGAAGTCCTGGATGTTTCTGAGCTCCTCCTGGACGATATCTGTTGAGCGAATTTTTTTAGCTCTTTGTGCCAAACACCGGACTAGATTTCGTTTTTGTTGGAGGGTTATGAAACTTGCCAAGTTCGTGTATTGTCCAGACCAGCTTTTTTTCCGGTGGACGCTTCTTCGGACATGCCCACCAGGTCTCCTGCTAAGAAGAACATCAGTTATGTTTTCGAATACCGCCTATTGTCTGAACCCCAAATCAGGTCCTTTATCGGACGCCCCTGAAACTGACTGCTATTACCCCCACCCCTCACCCACATTCCCACACCACGCCGGTGTTTTGAGAAAGTGTATCGATTTCTCATGTCACTGACGTGTTTTTACTTCTACCCCCTTCCCATATAATTGTACTGGTCTGACGAGAATTTACCGAAAGCTACGTAGGCTCGCCACCTCATCTTTCGATTACTTGGCCAGGAGTAGAACTAACAACAAAAAGTGGGTCAGAACGAGAAGGGGGACAGGAGGCACTGTGCAGGTAAGTACGCGCCCTCTAGCGCAAGCGCTTGCACCGGCGGAGAACCTGGTGCCAGAGATCTGTCAGCGCACACCGGGCTGCAAGAACCATGGTTTGGTGAATCATGGCATACCAGCAGCACCCAATCCTTAAAGCCAATGTCCTTATCACAAGAGCATATAGAGATGTATGTTGGGCTCGAGAGAGAGCCCTTAAGGCACAACGGAACGAGTGAGTTCTGTATGAACGATCGGTGAGCGCCCCCTAACATTGTATATTCCCGATCGAAAACCGACAAGGCAATGGGCTCGTGGCCCAGTGTATAGAGGCGTGGACTTCTAAACCAACAGGTCGCGAGTTCGAGGCTCGGGTGTTCCACACTTCGGGCTTGGGTATGGCTGGCTGATGACGGCTTATAAGCCAGAAATGGCCATTCCAGTCTCCCTTGTCTTTGTCGGTAATACCACGTTTTTCCTTATATGAAAATTAAACAACTTGTAGTTTGGAAACGCCGAATAAAAGTTTAACCGCAATTTGGGTTTAACATTATTCTGCGATTGAGGATGTTTTGAAAACCAAATAAAACACATATTTAAAGCAGGAACTTCGAAGAAGATGTAGTTCGCCATCAAATTCGTAACAGAAGAATATGATTGTGCTGTTTTCTTCAAAGTATACTTGAACTACTGGGAGCATCAAAAATCAATGGCAAAAATGCATGCTACTTGAGTAGCCACTTTTTACTAAATGTAGTTTACATAGGCGGTCAATAATGAGCTTATTCAAAGACCGGCATCCCGACGTGACTGGGATATTTCAACACTCAGCAACAAAATAATTAATACGCCAACCCTGACGAAGCGATCTTTTCAATCCGAAAACATATTTCATATTTTTAGTTAACATTTCAATTAGGCACATTGCAACGTTTAATTAAACCAGGCATTTCAAACGTAGCCCTATTACAGTCCAACCGTCTGTTCTAAACCATACACCTACAAGTCTTTGCAAGTGCAACCCACAGTACCGCATAACTTAATTCTATCATATTCACTGATAGAGTTGAGTAAGTTTAAACTGCAACCTTTTCAGTGACAGCCAGCCAAAATATGATAGACGGGTGATTTTTAAATTCCCATTTTACTACTCGTTTGGCGCACAGATTTACTTTGATTTACTGACTTCCTTTTGCATGTGTTTGACAAACGCGAGTGAAAAAATATCCTATCGGACGCTGACGGTTGGCCGTATATAATCAGATTCAGTCCAAACACAAAATATGACCTACATGGCTGCTACATGATCCAACCGATGGGTTATAAGAGTCGTAAAATACATACCTCCACTGCCTCTCCAACGGCCACTGGACTTTTTATTCTTACTGGACTGCCTAACACCTGCACGAATGGGAGGGGGCATAAACACCTAATTGTAGTCATTCAGGTTGAACGGTCTGCCAGAACAGATGCGAAATCCCTTGCCAAACCTGAAGAATATTTAATAAATATGACTATTTTGAACAAAACGACAGTCTCACCTGGGCCATGCGCGCTGATTAAAACACCAATTTAGGGGTCTATTAAGTCGCTGACACTGGCGATCCTCTTTATTGAGCTCAATCTCCTATTCTTACTCCTATTGCATCCTAATCTATGCATTTAGCTGATTAGTTAAATAGGCGGGTCGTAGTCGTTTACTTAGGTCTTAACGCGTTGACAGCATGATACAATACTGACTTAATATGCCACCTCGCATCACTACTCATATGTAATGGAAGTTCTATTTCATCCCGATACAGTAGGTGGGCTAAATCACAAAATGCCAACCGAAATGCGTTTTCGTTTCCAACAGATTAACTAGGTCGGATTCTAAAGCTAATTAGTCTGCAACATAATTCTATAATAATTCAGTTACCCCAGGGTATCGGCCTTTGAATGAACTTCTTGCCGACTGCATTCGGGTGATAAACTCAGTTAAAAGTACTACTTATTAGCATGAATTTGTCTGATTGATTTTCTTTGCTCCTAAAAGTTCAATTATATTTCATATAAAATATACATAAAAATATTCACTTTTTTGCTAATTCAGTAGAAAAGTACGTCATCTTTCACTTTTATACTCTATGGAGGAACATAATTCGGGTTTAAAGAAGGTTCCAATTGTGAGACGTTTAAATACCGTGAAATGGCCGTTCATAAATCGACATGTCTCTGCATTTACCAATGTGGCTTGTAAACTTAATAACATGACTCAAGTTCACTGCCAATTTTTATGAACCCTAAATGGCCTCCTCTTAATACCACAGAGAAATATGCGGTTTTCCGTACGCAGAAAATATGAGGTTCGGGGTTTGGAAATCCCGAATGCAAGTGTGACGACAGAGCCAATTCAAAATTATTCGGTAATTGGGACAGTTTTTGAAAGTCGAATTATATCCTTCCTTCGAGTATAACATTGGACGAAGCCATCATTGTCTACCGAATGAGCAAAAGAATGAATATGTTCATGCATGTTTTCTATGAAATATAACTGGACATTTAGGAGCATCGAAAATCAATGCGAAAAATGCATGCTAGGTATTTAGTATTTTTTTGAAGAGTGTATGTTTTGCATTCAGCTGAAAGGAAGTTCGTTCGAAGTCCGATACCCTGGGGTAACCGATTTATGCTGCAAGCTGATTAGATTTAGAACATTACTTAATTGATCTTTTCGAAACCTAAACGCATTTCGGAATTTTGGTTGACATTTCTTCAGTTAGCCCACCTACTGTATATTAATTTAGCTGATTATTTAAATACGCGGGTCGTGGTCGTTTCCGTAAGTTCGTTGACAGCTTGATGCAATTAATGACTACTGCCTCAAATTGATATTCATATGCGAGTGAAGTTTAACAACCGACTGCTGACATTGGTACCGTTATGTCTACCAGTTGTTTTCTTTTTTACTGCTGCCGAAAATTCATTCAGCCTGAGGTTTGGTTTTTACCTCCACTTATTCAAACTGCCCGCAACAGACTCTGTTAATGCAGCCTAGCTTGATTTCTGAGAAAATTAATGCGCAACCTTGGAATACGTGCTGTGAGACAAGGCTTCTCGAGCGTATTTGGAGAGCTGATATGAATACTTAAGCTGAAAGCCGTAAGCTACTGCGGAACAACTGCGAAATATTTCCAGTCTGCCAACAAGCAGTCAGTAGTATGCAAAAATTAAATGATTTATCGTATTGACACTACAGACGCGTATTTCGCCGATCTTTTTACGGCTACGGAGTGTCTGGCTCATCGATGTCAACCCCCTTCACCCAGACTGCCCCGCGTTCTTTCTGGTATAAGAAGTCCAGTTTAAATTTGCACACAAGAAGCGTTGGAGAGTGTAATTATTCTTGAAGAAGAAGACACGATTGCCGGGACAAGAGCTTTATTAGCCTGACGTTTCGGATTCCTGTTCGAAACGTCAAGCTAACAACCGACTGCTAAAATTGCAGATGCAGAGGGCATCCTGCATTACACGAGTAACCGCTGCTAACTCATGAAATATCAACCAAAATTTTAGAATGCGTTCTCGTTTTGAAAAGATTAATTAAGTAGGGTTGTAAAACTGATCGGCTTGCAACATAATTCTATAATGACCCAGTTCCCTGATGGTGTCGGTTTTCGAATGAACTTTTTTCCAGCTGCATGCAAAAACTACACTCTGTAACTAACGACTACCTATGAAGCATTAATCTTTCTTATTGGTTTTCGATGCCCCTAAAAGTTTAGTTATATTTCATAGAAAACATGCACAAAAATATTCATTCTTTTCTCTTTCAGTAGAAAGGTACGTCTTCTTCCAATCTCATGCTTGATGGAAGGGCATAATTCAGTTTGCAAAAAACGTTTCCAATTCCCACATATTTTTGAACCCGCTCTACCGTTACCCTTACATTCAGGGTTTCCAAACTACGAGCGGTCTATTTTCCGCGTACGGAAAACCACACGGTTCTCTACGGTAATAAAGGGGAACTACATAGGGTTCATAAAATTTAGCAGTGGGTTTGATCCATATTGTTAACTTTATAAGTCAAATTGGCAAATGCCGAGACACGATGGTTTATGAACGGCCATTTTAAGGTATCAAAAAATCTCACAATTAAAAACTTCTTTTAAAACTGAATTATGTCTCTCCTTTGAGCATAAAATTAAAAGAAGACGTACATTTCTACGGAATAAGCAAAATAATGAATTTTGCTGTGCATGTTTTTCATGAAATATAATTGAGCCTTTAGGGGTATCAAAAGTCAACGAAATAAAGTCTTGCTACATGAGTAGTCAGTCTCTACAGAGTGTGGTTTTTGCACACAGCCGGGAAAAGACTCATTCAAAAGCCGGCAATTTAGGCACCTGAAAGATTATAGAATTATGTTGCAGGCTGACTAGTTTTACAAGCCTACTTTTCGAGATAAAATCGCATTTCGGAATTTCGTCGACATTTCATGAGTTAGCCCACCTACTGTATGTAGAGGGCACCCGGCAGTATCCGAGTAACAGCTGCATTTACTACAGGCAGATCCCAACTGCGAATCTTAGAGTAAATTATGCGTTTACCCTGTCCTTCCTACGAACTGGATCCAAGTGGGGGAAAAAGAGAAATAGAGAGAGAGAGTGAGGTTGATGCTCCTCAAGTCTGCCATCCCTATAAGCTGAATCATGCGCGAGTCACCGTCCATGTAGGAGATGACACGATGAAAATCACCGGAAACGACAGTCGAAATGTCGTGTAGCTAAGACCCTCTATCGGCCTAACTCATGAATGTCCCACCTGATGTTGCTTTTCACTCCTAGATCATTGTCTAGAAAATAACTCCAATTCGTTAAAAAATTGTCAGCACTCGAAAGGCCCGCCTACCGGTCATTCTCTATCCTGTCTCTGCAAATCGGAGGCCACCAATACTTCCTTGGATTAGGTTACCTGATATCCTCGACTGCAAGTGTTCTGTAGTACCCACAGCCAGACCGCATGAATTTTTCACTTGGTGTTCTTCACATAGGTTCACTGAAAACCCCGTTTCCTGATCTTCCCTCTTAGTAAAAACTGATGGATAATTTGATCGCAAAAGGACATACAGTGAGTAACCGATCTCATGAAATGTCGGCTGAAAGTCTGAAATGCATTTTCGATTAGGAAGAATTACGAAGGCTCGGTTTCAGTAATGATTATCTTATGGCATAATTCTATAATATTTCGGACTCAATAGGATGTCGGCTTTTGAATACACTGCTTTTAAACTCCTGTCCAAACCGCACTCGCCAAAAAATGACTGCTTAAGTAGCATGCATTTTCCCATTTAGTTTTGATGGTCTTGCAAATTTGAATATATATTATTAAAGCACCGAAGAGAAATATGCTTTTTTGTTAGTTGTTTGATAGAGAAACACGTCATCCACATATTTTATACTCGAAGAAAGAGTATAATTAGGTATTAAAAAGTTTCGATTTATACGATTTGTTAAGAGCGCGCAATGTTTATTCGTATAGCGCCGTATCTGTCCACTTAGCACTGCTCTTCATGAAATGTACAACATAGTCCGCATCCATTGCAAAATGCTATGGATTCTGTATGATATTGTTTTTAAAGGCATAAAAAATATGTGATTTTCATAACGCGGAACGCATGCTCCTTGTAGACTGAAACCACTAAGCGCTAATGCAACGAGCGATCAGGCTCTAAATTATTCGGCAATCGGAAAACGTTTTTAAAACATAATTATGCTCCTTTAGAGATTATAAAATAAAAAAGAGACGTGATTCCTTAGTAAATGACTGGAAGAAAGCATACTTCCGTTCTTTTTTTTCATAAAATATATTTAAAGCTGCAAGACCATCGAAAATCAATGGGAAAATGCATGCTACATAAGCAGTCATTTTTTGTCGATCATGGTTTGGACAGGAGTTTGAAAACAGTGTATTCAAGGTAATCAGTACTAAAACCGCGCCTATGTAATCCTTCCTAGTCGAAAACGCATTTCGGACTTTCAGCCTACATTTCATGAGATCGGTTACTCGCTTTATGTACGTGGCGCATTGCATCAGCGAGTCAATGTTCCACCCCTTACACGTAGAGCCGCGTCTCCCTCAAAGCTACAAGTAACGTCCTTGCTCACCTTCACTCGAAGCACACGACTGACTGTTTCATTAGAAATGAAGCAGTGTGCAAGGTTTCCACGTATATCTGAGGAGATGAGACAGTCTCTGCCTAGTTTAAGTTCGATTGTTGTGAGCGGCGGTGTCCACAAATTGGACGTTGGCATGACTCACCCCACACCCACCGCGTCTGGATAACGGTGCTAAGTTAACACGATCGCAGCGGCTAACGACGCCAAGCACTCAGGCGTGCGTGCCATCCAAGAAATGGGCCCTACCTCTACGCCTATGAAGCTCTATCCAGAGGAGTGTTCTGAGGTCATGTAAGTTAAATTTGAAAGTGGCCTCAGTAAGAAGGAAACAGTGTAGCCCGGCCATAGATGCGTCAATTGGCAATCCATGAAATCAGGACTGTTGGCGAGTCATGATAAATTCAAAAGGTTATTTGCCCACTAATGGTAGGATACTAAGCGCTCGGTCCAAAGTGGGTCGACCCCAATTTCGCCGTACTCACCAACAAATTAGTGGGATGCGTGACTCACGTCGCCTACCAGCACTCGTTGCACAAATCTATTTTCTCGGAGATATCTCTCAACGCTGGCGCCCATCCAACGAATCGAATGGCGAAAGTGTTTTGAGGCAAGGATTTCCGATGAGCCATGCGCAAAACACATCATTTTTATTGGCAGACATGCCGGTAAAGGCATCTTATCCCGACCGAGTTGATTGGTGTAGTTAATGTGCGTCAACCGAGACCTTAGCTAGCAGTTGTATCTTCTTCTAGGCATGGTTGTTGGTTATTCGTTTTTATATTTTCCGCAGATGTCGGCGAACGGAGTTGGGAAAATACTAGCGCAACAATCACTTTTTTCCGTAAAGAACCTTATCTGAAGATGAAGATAAGCGCTCCGGAACAGGTTTATTTAAGTGCTGACGTTTCAAAGAGCTGGGTCGACTCTGCATTGTCAAAGCGTAAAATGCACTTAATCACTCAGGAATTTAATTTAAAGTGGCATGTTGTGTTGGCCGGCGTCATGCTGATCGATGTTTTACCTCCTCTCGCTACCTCGGCCTCTCGGAGATGGTTGACGGGCGTTTTGCCTGCGTGCTTTGGTGAGTCAACACTTCGTCGAGGAGAGCTGATTGGACTTTAGTCGGGCGGTCGGTCTGGCGGTTCTTCTTCTTCCTCACCGAGTAAACTCAGCTTCGGGCTATCTCCGAACGGCCTTCTTAAATCAGGTGTGGTTGTTTGGTCCTGAGCTCTACGATTGTGATGATGCAGGAATTTGTAAGCTGCAGGAAGATCCAGATGCCTGTTGATATGTTGGGCATCGGAGAACCACGCCTTGAGAGTTAGCCGTTCTGTTTTTGTGTTGCCTCGGCCTAAGATGGTAGCTCTCTGGAGGTCAAAAGTATGCCCCGTTTCTTCAACGTGTGTTGCTAGTTGAGAGTTAGGGTTTAACCTCCGAGTGGCCGATTCGTGTTCTTGTAGGCGAGTTTGCAATTTCCGCCCGGCTTCGCCCACATAGTTGCAGTCGCCCTCATTTCAATTTATTTTGTAGATGACTGCTGAAGTTTCAGTGGGTGGCAATGGGCCCTTAGGTTGCATCAGGCGACGTCGAACTGTTGCTTGTGGTCGATGGCCTATGCCTACTCCGGTGGGTTGTAGCACTCGCGAGACTGCTTTAGATACCTTTTTAACGTAAGGCATGGCCCTCCAGACTTCGGGTTGATGCTCATATGGCCATCGTCTGGACGCCCAACGTCTGCTTCTCTCGATGAAATGCCTTGGATAACCATTGGCTGCAAATAGGTTCGCAAGGCACAATCGTTCGGCCCTTTTATCTTCTGGCGTGTTGCAGTGTGTTTCGACTCTTTGGAATAGAGTGCGGACACAACTACGCTTGTGAAACAGAGGATGGTTGCTGTTGAAGTGTAGGATCTGTCTCGTGTCGGCGAATTTTCGGAATACAGTAGTTTGCAACTGTCCAGTGGTACACCGACGCACAAGTACGTCAAAGAAGGGCAGTTGGTTGTTTGTTTCTGCTTCCATCGTAAATTGGATATCCGAGTGAACCGAGTTCAGTGGTTACTTTAGGTGTTCAATGTCAGTTGTTTTGACAACGACGAAGGTGTCGAACCTAATCTACTTCATGACGTAGGACTTTGTAAGCTGCAGGAAGGTCCAGATGCCTGTTGATAGAGTGGGCATCGGAGAAACACGCCTCGAGAGTTAGCCGTTCTGTTTTTGTGTTGCCTCGGCCTACGATGGTAGCTCTCTGGAGGTCAAAAGTATGCCCCGTTACTCCAACGTGTGTTGCTAGTTGAGAGTTAGGATCTAACCTCCGAGTGGCCGATTTGTGTTCTTGTAGGCGAGTTTGCAACTTCCGCCCGGTTTCGTCCACATAGTTGCAGTCACTGTCAGTAATGTCACTGTCAGTAATGCTGCCGTGAATTCAGCTTTGGTTCTTGAGAAGACAGAAAACTTTACTCCCATTCCCGGCAAGGATCGGGTAAAGGCGCCCGAGCATCTGCGGCATACACAGAATACCTGCTATACTTATTTAAGTGAGTTTTAGCCCGACACGATTATTTCGGTCGGTAAAAGGTTGGGCCGTCTGTTGTAGACGGTCTGGTTAATTATCTATATTGGCTGCCACCTTGGTTCAGCGTATCTGCAGCGCAGTGCGTTGAGTGAACCAACATGCAAACATGCAGATTTTCGTCGTAAGCAATGAAACAGATCTAGAAATTACTTGTATACCGTCAATTTGTCATAGCCGCAGTATGTCTTTGTATGTCTGAATTGAAACCCCGCGTTACAGATGGCTTTCAAGTAAATTACAAAGAGCTAGGGTTATTGTTGGAGTCTGGATGAAATTTACAGCACAGGTATAGGGGTCCCCTGGGATTTTACGCAAAGGTACCCGTAGAACAGAGGAGTCTTCATTCCCGTGTCTCCATTTGGATCATAGGTCCTGAAACCTGCATTGGCGCCGCCGGCTTTTCACGGGATGGAGTTGGTTGTAATGCAAGGCCCAATGCCATAGTCAAATAATTCTCTTACATAGAAGTTTTGGCAGATTCTGAGTAATTTGTATTGATCCAACAGTAAAAAACTCGCATTTCGAATTACTTGCGCGTGGTAGTCATCTGGTGGATTACCTACAAAATCCTGCTTGAGCAGTCAGCTTACGGCATCAGTAAGTAGTCTTACTTAGAGCAGATATACAAAACGGTCACTGTTTCATGGATCCTTATGAATCCAACGATTGCCCAGCATTTGTGTCAGCAGACGTTTGCGTTAAAACCGATCCAGCCCATTGCGGTCTTTTCCGAGAGAATTTTATACGCAGTGCCAAAATAAGTATGCTGAATTGCGCATAAGCCATTCAAGCCTATGACTTCGGCCCCTTTTTTCGCGCCGGCGCAAACAACAATGCGAGTTCTGTCCCAAGTAAAAGCACGTGCCTGGCATTGATTGACGTCAATGCCACATCAAGACGTGCCGCCATAGGGGTTATACGCGGCAGTGATTATGGTCTCGATTAGCAGACACCACGACTAAAATTGACCCCAGTTTTGGTCCATTGTGGCCCGTTGTTGGGACAAAGTCGTGTCGCTGTTCGACCTCGGCATGTGACAATCACCGCATGCAGTGTGTATTTGAGTGTGTGTGTGTGCCCTCCAAACGGGCCACGTGTTAGATGCGCTGGACCAACACGGGGGCCACATCGGACTCTGGCAGGCGTTATCTGTGCGCACTAACAAATGCCAACATCTGCGGGGTGCGCTGGCGGACCCTGTTGTCGGCATTCGTCGCATAACTGGTGTACTGCCATCACCCCATTGTTTTGTGGTCAAAATCCTGTTCATTTGTGTGTGGACCAGGAGGTGCGGAGTGGAGCGCCAAGGCGAGGATCCGTCCGAGCCATCCACCTGCGGCCTCCCACGTCTCCGGTCTTCTTGACTCTGTCTTGACACCGGGCTCAGGCGGAGGAGGAGGAGAGAGTGTAGGTAGATGCAGCGCAAGTCTACTGGCACTATAAACCCCTGCGTAAGTCACCGTCCCTGCTCCCACGGCTGCTGCAGCTGTGGGGCACACGGTGGACATCGTCGAAATCGACGGTCGAACTGTCGTGTGTGTGTGTGCACCGGCGGTGTCCGCTGAGAGTAGGTGAGAACGTCTTGAAATCCGCTGCAGCCTGACCTTCACCGGTCTGTCCTTCGGTTGATAGCCTTCTATTAGAGCGCCGTGAGCGTTTCGTATTTACAGTAGTAATGCTGATTTGCCAGAAGAATGGGATCTCCCCCACATCGGACTCATCCTCCCCTGCACCCATATGCAACATGATGAATGGAGTTCATATACCATCATCTAAAAGTGGATTTATCAAACGGAGAGCACTACAAATGTTTTTGACCAAAACGCGAGTTCGGCTGGTTTACCGCATGCGTTTTCAGGGTGTGCTGAGTTCGCATCTTCGGCGTTTGCTCTTGCAAGTAAGTCCCACAGTTCCTCGATGGCACGCAGTCGGATGAGTCATTCATCGACTGCCATATTGATCTGCATGAAGAGCGCAAAATCACGGGGAGGAAATTGGAATGAACAGGGACCAATCGTTACGGAATGAGGCATACAGTGGACGCTGACTGAGGTAAAGGCCGTTCAAGTACTGAGTTTTTATTCGCGTTCAAAATGTTTATAGTTTTTGCACATTTACTCTACGTCCAACGACGACGTATGAGAGCTCGAAACCCCCCATTTGATGCGCGCACGCCATCAATGCGGATTTTCTCCCGGTGTAAATGCATATATATGTGCGTTATATGCCCGCTGTGTGCATGCCTACTTCTCAAAAATGGTCTAGTCTCTTCACGCTAGCTGGTGATGGTGTATATGGGTGCAAATAAATTACACGGTTAAGTCATAATTGACTGTGTGCACTTTCGAACATGAAATGTTTAGCAAACCTCTTTTCTATTGCGGTAGCCAATCTTGACTTTAATGTGTACAAGCATGACGGAAAAATTACTGGGAGATGCGGACGCTACCTGCACCTTGGGCATTTCAGTATGACCTTTGACGACCTCACACACCTTCATATATGGACGAGTTTTCTGGCTTCCTATCTTTGGCGTTTGGGTGGTCACAGTTGGGAAAATACCCTTTTTCATAATTTATCGTCACTGCGAGCATAAATGAAGGGCTTACTTTAAGTCCGTGCATTAATTTCCTCTGACAAGAAACGAGGTAAATACAAGAAGCCATTGCCTATTAGGAAAGTAGTTTAAAACAAATAACTTTTTTCCGTCCGATAAATACCTTCAACGGGACAAAAGATTTCGTCTGGGCTAAGGAAGCTTATAACAGAACGGAGTCTGCGAGAGACGAAACAGTTACTCTCAATACTGACCTGATAACTGAGTACGGTGGATGTCCATTGGAAAAAAATGTCGTTCTAACGTAGACGATTTTGCTAGGTATGGTAATCAGTCGTTTCACAGTGAGAAACTGACACAACTTTTCAAAATAAAAGTAGTGTCATATACAGTGATTAGTTTATTTAAAACCTAATCATTTGGATGTCCGTTTTCAGCAATTGGGGACAAAAACCCCGCCTTCTTTCTTATTTCAAATGACACGAATCTTTTTTTGTCATTAAAAACAAATACAACTGCCAATCAGACATTTTTCGATCTGTGTATATTTCCATTTACGCTGCCGTATTAAAGGAGAGTGTATCCACCAGAAAACAAAACGAGAAAAAAAACAATTTTGCCCACAAGTTACCACAGCAGACCATTACCTCCAGTACGTAAAATACTTTATCCGAAAAATGCAAATAACATTGTCAAGACTGACTCAGAGAGGAAGCTATGTTATATTTTGAGAAGCACCACACGGCATGGCAAGGTCCATTTCGTCCGAGGATAAACTAATTTGCACTATTCTATTACGAACAGACTCCTAAATTGTACTTAAGCATGACAAACACGGGTAATTTTGTCCGATTCCTTAGAGAAAACTTCCAATCTATATCGTCATCTTAGGAAGCGAAGGATTCATAAAACATTGAGGCATCTAATTTCGCATTGCTGGTTGCACGGACTGAGATTTATGGACTTTCTTATGTCATCTATCGTTATTTCCTAGGAAGCGTTGGCCTATCGAACCTAACTCGGCGCCAAAACTGTTTCCATAGGAGTTCTCAGAAAAAAAAACAAAACTTCAACCCAGTCCCTGATCGGAAAAACTGTTGTCAAAAAATTCGGATTTGCGCAGTCGGTTAACCGCAAGTAGAATCCTTTTACTGATTGTTTTTAAATATTTATCGAAATTCAAAGCAATGTCATCCATTGAAAATATACGTTTTCGCTTTGTATTGAATCCACAGCTTTGTGTCCCATGCACAGGATGACGTAATGAATAGTAATCAAAAATTAAAACCTAATAGGAACAGAGAGGGCTGGCAGACAGAAATGGTTATTTTCTGGCTTACTTGATGTCAATAACGCATTTCTGGCTTGCGTCATGTCATATAAGATCGGAACAATATGAATGAAAATATATGATCTTAGTAGGCTTAATATGTTTAATGGGGCATTGGTGAGGACGTTGAAGTCCCTTGTCAAGTCACCGTGATAGGTACGTTAGAAATTGCGGCAGACTGAGGCTTTCCTGATTACGCACCTAAACAAAGATACAGACGTTTTATTATTATTATTATAAACAAGCACAACAAAATTAAAATAATGAGAGCTACTGATAAATGTTTGATTATTTTTAGCAGTTATGTTATTGTGAAAAAAGACTGACATTTTATCTCGTGCATTTAAACCATCACAAGATGCCAGACGAAAATGTATCAAGTTATGGAAGATTCGGAAACATTGTCTCTTGAAACGATCCGTGAGAGGCGGAAAGAGTTCTCAATGTCGATTTTTCACACAGTTATTACTTGAAAATCAAAATAAATTTGATCTTGCGTACTTCTTACATTATGCGAGATGTAATTAGTCTCGATCAGCGTTTTGAAGTCTTAGAATGACTGATTGTACGTAATTTATGAAACGTCGTTGACCCCGGTGGGATTTAGAAAATAACCTGGATTTAGTACAACCGGGCGTCCTTTTAACATGACTTACGAGGCTCGACAAGCTCCTCGGAAGAAATCATATCTTCCAAGAAAAACACTCATTTGATATAAAAGTCATTTGTGGATGCTAGATAGACTGCTTGGGAAATCCAAGTTAAGTAGTCAGACCACTGAATAGAAATTAGGTAATCTCATATGTGGTTTTCTTAGCAAAGATGCGGAGATCTCAAAGTTCTCGATCGGCGTCTTGTAGCACAGATGGTTTAAGATCCGATCGTATCTGGGGCATATCTCTACTGACGCAGGATCATATTTTGACCAAATCGCCGACGTTTTTACAGTTGAGCATTTCAAATAATTACATTCATCAACCCTTGAGGGCAAACACACTTTTTCAGAAGGACAATTCTCTCGTCAGTCATCTTATTATTCGCCATCTTTGTCCATCCGATAGAGCCAGTTAAATACTGAAATAAATCCGCGGGGGCCGCTAACTGGACAGGAATAAACAGACCAAAGAGCGCAAGTTCGATTCGATGCGCGCGTTTGAAGACACGCGTGCAGGGTTTCAATGGAAAACTTAGTGACGATTGCAATTTTTTGTTTTCCTCAGATACCGATTGATAACATGAAGCAAACCGATGTACTTTATACATAACGACTCAGCCTGTAATTCGGTAAGTCTTTAATCGACTAATTTATTCAAAACATGCAATTAATCTCCGAGGAACTGTAAAAGCTGGTATTTCAAAACTGGAGTATATAGGAGAAAGCACAGGAAGAACGTTGGGGACCTATTTATTGGCGAACGCTTCGTCGCTGCACAGTAAAGCGGCAGAATACCGGTAAAACACGAGTGTCTGAGCTTTTAACTAATACCTATCAGGTACGGCATATCGTGCAACCTACAGTAGATGTGCTAAATCATGAAATGTCAACCAAAATTTCGAACTGCGTTCTCGTTTCGAAAAGATAAATTAAGTAGTGTTGTAAAACTAATCATGATGCAGCATAAATCTATAATGATCCAGTTACCTCAGGGTGTCGGTTTTCGAAAGAACTTATTTTCGACTGCATGTGAGATCTATAATGTGCAAAAAATGACTACCTAAGTAGCATTCAATTTTCTTATTGCTTTTCGATGCCCTTGAAAATTCAATTATATTTCATGGAAAACTTGCATAAAAATATTCATTTTTTACTTATTCGGTAGAAAATCACGTCTTCTTCCAATTTCATACTCAAAAGAAGAGTATAATTCGGTTTTAAAAAAGGTTCTAATTGTGAGATTTTTTAATACCGTTAAATGGCCGTTCATGAAACGTCATGTATCTGCATTTACGAATGTGGCTTGTAAAGTTAACAATATTGCTCAAATCCACTGCTTAATTTTATGAACCTCATATGGTCTCCTCTTAACACCGTAGATAAATGCATGGTTTTCCGTACACGGAAACTATACAGCTTGTAGTTTTGAAACCCAGAATGCAAGTGTAACAGCAGGTCGGGTTCAAAATTATTCGGGAATTAGAATTATATTTTTTTGAGAATGAAATTTGAAGAAGACGTGATTTTCTACCGAATAAGTAAAAGAATGAATATTTTTGTGCACGTTTTCCATGGAATGTAATTGCATTTTTAAGGGCATCGAAAATAAATAAGAAAATTGCATGCTAATTAAGTAGTCATTTTTTTGCAGTATAAAGATCTTGCATACAACCGAAAATAAGTTCTTTCGAAAGCCGACACCGTGAGGTCACTGGAGCATTATAGATTTATGGTGCATCATGATTAGTTTTACAACACTACTTAATCTATCTTTTCGAAAAGAGAACGCATTTCGAAATTTTGGTTGACATTTCATGAGTTAGCACCTCTACTGTATGTATTGAGAATGTTACCGTGGGAAGGTCATCAGTAAACGTATTTGCTATAGCAGATAAGAAGGCATCAGCTCTACGTTAATAGGAAGGACTGCCATTAAAGTCGAATGTCAAGCGCGAATCTCTAATAAGTATTTCTCTATTCTTTTTACATTACTGGCCGGGATCAACAATGATTCTGCCGATAATGATAAATGTACAAAAAATATCTAGAGTTAGCTACCAGAAAGATCAGTAAACGGACTCTTTCATTTTGATGCCCGCTCAAACGACTGTTTAAAATACTTCCTTTTCATAAGAAATTGTTTGTTTCGAGCACTTCACGGCGGAGAGGACTAAACGTCTGGCCATTCTGCAGACAAGTGTGTTTACTCGCATATCATACTGGCCCCCAGTCCATTAACAACTCCCCTTACATGCTCGGTGCTGAGACTTCGCCTAGGCGTAGTAATTAGCCACGTGGGGAGCGCACATCTGAACACTTTTTCCCAACTCCAGGGTCGGTGGATCAGAGAGTCGAGCAATCATCACACGAACATCTAACACACGTGTTGAAATTGCAACAATTAATGACGCGAATGTCGGCCATCAAAGAGTCATCACACCAAGTGCAACGATCCCTGATGAAGGAAGGGGGGGGAGCCGTGAATATTCATAGGTATGCGATAGCATAGCGACTTCATCCTACAAAATACTCCAGTCCCTTGTGCATGAAAAACCCATATCTGCTTTTTTCTCTGATAATGGGTTCGAGAAGGAATCTGAAAAGTTAGGCTAATAAAACTCTTGTCCCAGCGATCGTGTCTCCGTCTCCAAGAAGCGAACCAATAGCAAATTTCAGAAAATTCATTTTAACCCAACTGTGAAAAGCCTGACGACCGCGAGGGGATTTTAACTCACAGCAAGGAGAAGGCTTCAGTGCAATCAACACTCTAGTCGGTTTTTCTAAAGGGCCCCAACAAGGAGCCATGAGTTTAATCACATTTGGGTCGAGTTACCAGTTCAACCTACTGGAACTCGCCTATTCGCGTCTATCGGCAATCCGATGCTTTTCTACATTGCTGGCCGAGCTAGGCGGCCTTAGGTTGGCAACACTGGGGTAGAGGACCTCACTTAACTTTCGAGGGACTGTGGATCATGTCATACGGGAAAGGTGATAAAGGGGTTTTTACGGAAAGGACAGTATGTCAGACAGTTAGCCGACGGAAGGTATGAAAACACAGAAATTGCTTGGATTTCTGAGGAAGTTCATATTGTACGCTTTTGCGTGGCAAAGAAAATGAGCAGGTTGATAAAAATACAAATGAAAAACGAATTTCAAAAATGACAGGTTAGATCGCAGTTGGTAGCCAGGAATGGAGAGGCGAACAGCCAGGTCTTTGTCGAACGGGAATGATGGGAAAGGGGTGGGGAGAATGAAAGGGCTGGGAGAGGAATGCTGGAGTTTATGGGTAAAAGAATACCAGGGCAAGTACTGGGAAGTTTTAAGTAGGTGGACTAATGGCAGAAATTTAAACCACACGCTTAAACGTAAAATCAAACCCTGACCGTTACCGTAAAGTTTAAACATAGGTCCCAAAACCGAAACGTAACCAAAATCCTAAAACTCAACGCTAATCTAAAACCTCTCCATAACCCCAACCCTAACCCTAACCCTAACCATAACCTTAATCTTAACCTTTACCGTAACTCTAACGGGCACCCCACCGGGAACCTAAACACTAACCCTAACACTGAAACCTGACCCTAAAACGCAAACCCTAATCCTAAAACTTAACCTACGCCTAACCCTTAACCTCACTAAGCCCAACAGCCTGACCGAAACGGACGACCTGCCTAACTCAGTAAGACCACACCTACAAATAACAAGTTCCCTAGGCAAGGTAGGCACATCTACTGATAACAAGTACGTACGTCAACAGTATCACCGTATAATGTCTGGCTACCAGCTGCGATCTTACTGAACGACAGATTGTGAATGATCGTTTGAGATCATAAGAAATAACTACTGTTAGCACTGAAATGCCAGTTAGGGCCTGAAAATGGATGTCTAAATCAAACCACTTATGACACGACCCACAATATACCGGCAGTAAAGTGTGGCCCTTCACCCTACAGTTGCCCTTGAGTGGATCGTTCTTTTTTTCCGTCGTAGCCGGGACCTTTTGAAGAGCTTGACAACTACCTGGGTAAGGAGTCATCACCCGGTGGAGGATGGTTGAACGCCTGCTCCATCATTCCTGTGAGTTCGTCATCGGGCCGCGTCTACAAAATTTTCTTAAGTTCGATGTGGCCATTTTTTTCCCGATCATATTTCCAAATTTCAATAGGCCGCAAATCATAGCAAGGGGTGACAACCGCGTGAGCCGCGAGCTGCTCGAGTCATGATTCTCAGATGCGCAATCCGTCATCAAGAGCAATGACCTCCCGATACTATATTCCGTGCGCAGATTTTCCCTGGACAGGAGAATCAGTCACGTGGGGAGCAATTATCTCAGTGACAGTGAGTCAGTTTGCCGAGCATTCGTCGCACCAGCATCCAGCACGGAAGACGAAATCATGGCCATTAACGACGGACTCGGACTGACAAGCCACCACCACATCAATTACGACCCCGGCGGTGATTGCGAGAGCTGTAAATTACAGTACGCATATGGTCCCACGACAGCCACGTGCTATAAATACTGCACTCCTTGTGCCACCATCGTCTTAATCTGTGAATGCCTCTGCTATTGGTTTCGAGTGAGAGTACGAACCGTCAGACCAATAAATTTCTTGTTCCAGTGATCGCATCTTCGTCTTCATGTCATTAGTGACTGGCAACATTCCGTCACAAATGGACGCCGACCACCTCCAATTCACCTCAAATGCCTGGTTTCAACCGGTCAGGTATCGGTGATGGCGTTTATCTATGCTTAAATGGCCCGAAGTTCAATCTTAGATGCGCCGGTTCTCGACGTTGAGGCGTCACTTGTTTGTGTCAGCAAATCGGCCGGAAATCGCTATGTTTCTTTGACTGTTGATTCGGACGTAAGTATTTTAACAACGTCTATCCCGCAATGTTCGTGCAAAATTTTTGCGGTCACTTTCAAAGTAGCAATTTGCAAATTGTCGGCAATCCCCTGAGCATTTAACTTCTTATATTAGTTTGCAATCTTTGAAATTGTATAATTTGTTTTCTTCCTTAAATGTATCACTTTCATTTTGTCTCTTTTTTAGCCTTATGAATTTCTGCCTGTTCCAGTCATGCAAGTAGTAAAATTGCCTGTGGGTTCGGACAGACAGAGAGAGATAGACAGTTACTTAACGCTCAGATTTTAAACAATTTTGAGGAAATAAAAACAACCCCATTCAGGCACTGTCACTAATGATAAACTGTTGCTCCTCATTCCTGATGTTTCTTATCCTATTTCAGCTGTACACTCTAGATCGGCACTGCCAAACTATAAGTAGTTATGAAATACTCCTCGAGGTCTGGGGAGGTATGCATCCATAAGGCGTTTCTTCTGAAATTATAAAGGAATTGCGATCCTGTGAAAGATCAGCTCAGGTCAAAAGACAGCATGATGGTACCAACTACAGGACCTAACTAAGGAGGGACGTGACGTCAGAAGATAACATGACATACTTTGGCGAGAAGATCTACCGATTTAAAGTTTACTTAAAGTGATTGTGATGTCTTAATCCTCGGAAATTGAGATCCTTGATCAGCCGCCTCTGCAGACAGCCATTTGATGGACCTATAAGTAATAAAGTGGGTCAGAGGGGGCGCTCTCTGTTTGCGTATTAAGAAGCCGCAGAATCTGCCCAGAGTCATTTTTGGAGAGTTTTATGGATGGCGACCGAGCCCTTGAAAAAAATCCCATCATAAACCCAGGTCAAACATTAATCATGCGCCATCTGGACCGACAGTCGCCTTTGAGTCTGTTTAGCCAACTGCGGTTTCCTTGCCAACAGATTTCTTCAAAGACATTTCAACAAATTGAGTCACGCTGTCGACAGATGGCTTTTGCTAAACGTAAATTCTCCAGACCCTCCTTCTGCATTACATAAATAGTAGCGAAACAGGGGCGAGGAGTTAAAATTACCTCAGCACACAGTGAACGTCGTAGCTTAAGACCCATTGACAGAACAGTTGTTGCCGTATCCTCAAGTACAGGAGGCATCTCAGGTGAATTGACAGAAACGCATATTAAGGAAGATGTTGCTGGATTAATTCCTGATTTGCCGCATCCTGACTTTTGAATGAACAGTAGTGTCGTCTGCCTGAAAAACTATGAAAACATTTTATCGCATCTTCAAGAACTGAAGGTTTAAAGAGGGAATCAGGGCAAAACGATCACCCAACAGCAACGTCTGTGAGCGCTGGAGAGACAGGTAACAATCGGGAGAGGGCACCCAAAAAAATACTGCCGGCCAAAGCAGCGATCTTATCGCAACTGTCCTAAGCTACGCAGCCATTGACTGAGCCGCACACTGGCGACTGCGGTAGCTCCTGACCTCTTGAAGTAATGGTAAAAACTGATAATCCAAGTGTTCGGTCAACGGCGATCGCATTGCAGTTGTCCGTAGGTAAGCTACTATAGAATACTCCGCATAGGGAGTACTGCGGTCGCTTGTCAGCAGTGAAAGCTTATATTAAGTTTGTTTAACGTAGGGTGAGTCTACGACGATTGTTTCGCAACTGTCCAAAGGGTATGGTGCCATAGATTGAGCCGCATACCTACAACTGCGCTTATTCCTCACCTAAGGAAGAAATGGTCATAATGAATAAGCCAAAGGGCCGGTCCACAGCGATCGTATCGAAAGCGTTTGAGCGTATGCTACCATAGATTAAGTCGCATATCGACTACTGCGCTCGCTTTTCAGCTGTGGAAACTAATTCCAAGGTTGGTAAACATAGGATGGGTTTAAAACGATCATTCCCAACTTTCCTAAGCTATGCTGTTCTAACGTAAGCCGCTCGTGACCTAAGCAAGCATATGTGAAGGATGGCAAACCAATGGTCGGTCTACAGCGATCGTTTCTAAACTCTCCTAAGGTATGCAAGGGTAGATTTAGCCGTAGCCCCCCTACTGCCGTCACTTTTCAGCCGTGTAAGCCTCGGTCAAGGCTGATTAACCATGGCTCGGTCTGCAGCTGTCGCATCTCAACTGTTGGTGGTAATTTAAGTGAGGCAACATGTGCACTGCAGATCAGATAAAATTGAGGTCGGATGAAGCAACAAATATGTAGGGCCATAACCTACTGAAATAGGTATAGCAAGTATTATTTCTAGGCAACGAATAGTTGGGTGTCCTCTCCCGATTGTTACCGAGAGACAATTTGGGAAGGAATCTATAGCCGTAAGCGTTACAATTTTATTAAAAGGCACAAAAAGAATTCACAGATAGGTAGTGTATACCAGACTCTATGGGCCCCAAACTCAGTTTAGGCTTAGTCATGCGACTGCAGCGTACTCAAATAAGATCAAATGGCACATAATTTTTGCATTCGCATACCTACTAGTAGCTTATGCTGCGGGTACTTAGTAGTCCAGGTGCCCTCTACAATGAGCACCGGGGTCAAACGATCGCCGGGTCCCAGCAATCGCTTCCCTGCCTACGTCTATATAAGACCGAGTGAGATCTTAACCATAATACTGCGGGTCGCGCGCCTATGTTATATGTTTATCTACCTCATTTCATTAGCCCTATGACGCACTGCCGATCGGTGGCGACCGTGAAAGCGCTGTCTGCGTCTGGACTGTTGCACTTTTATTGAGCTACATATACGTAAGCAGAAAGGTATTGCCGACAAAGACAAGAGAGACTGGAATGGCCATTTCTGGCTTATTAGCCGTCGTCAGCCAGTCATGCCTAAACCCGAAGAGTGGAACACACGAGGCTCAATCTCGTGACCTGTTTGTTAGAAGTCCACGCCTCTACTAATGGGCCACGAGCCCGCTGCCATGCCGGTTTCGATCAGGAATATACAATGATAGGGGGCGATCACCGATCGTTTCTAAGGAACTCACTCGTCCCCTTGTGCCTTGGGCTCTCTCTCGAGCCCAACCAGCAGCCGCACAGCGACGCATAATATAGGCAAAATGGCATTATCGACAAAGACAAGGGAGACTAGAATGGCCGTTTCTGGCTTATTAGCCGTCGTCAGTCAGTCATACCCAACTCGGAAGTGTGGAACACCTGGGCTTAGCGCTCACGACCTGTTAGTTAAAGGCCCAGCGCCTCTAACCCCCTGGCCACGGGCCTGTATGCTGAACAAAGTGCCGAGAACATCAGGGGAGACCAAAATGACAATTACTTGTATAGTGGTCGTTATTAGCCACTATAACAAAATATCCGGCTTATAGCATCTGAGATTCTAACCTCGAATGATCGGTCATTGAGTCGACAGCTGTGCCACCGAGTCATAAGCAAGCTGTCTTGTCGGTTGCAAACGGCAATGCTAACTATGTTAGGATGTCGTTCACTAATTGAGTTACGGAATATGTTCATCCAAGTGTACCAGAAAGCTCAATCCAGAACTCACGAAAGCAGTCTTATAGTGATCAGAAATAAATCCTGAACGAAGTATCGACAAAAAAGCGAGGTTGTGATGACCCTTTCTGGTTTAATAGTCGTCGTCTGTCAGCCACCTCCGAATTCTGGGATTTGAAGCCCAGAGTCTTTTGTCATTAGACGCCAAATTAAACGTTTTATCATTGAGTTACAGGCCTATGATCCTGTCGGTTATAATTGCGAATATTAATGTCCTGAGTAATCAATAATCACGCGAGAGACTATAGAGTGAGTTCTCAGACTTAACGGAACGTGTACGTCCCGCAAACGATCGACAAACGACCTTTCCACAATATTTGTTCTCGTTTCGCTAAGTTTCAAATCATTGCGTTTCCCTGTCAATATTACAAGCCTAATCTCTGCTGCGCTCAAGTTATTTAAGGGAGGCAAAATGTTCTCTTTACTTCAAACAGAAGAGTTAGCTGACAGGCAGAAACATTTGGAATCTGGTCACATTAATTCTCAGAAAAACTTTTCTTCAGCAGACTTGATAAGCCCGCCTGCTCCCGAGTGGCTGTCGGAGAAATCCGCTAATATGCGCGCCTAGCTAGTCCACGGATGTATACAATTAATTCCATTTATAGCCCCAAACGGGATGGTGGGGAAAGTTCCTATTTTTGACAGTTACTTTAAACTGATAAATAAGGGTGGGCTAGAAGGATTATGTTTAGTTTGATCATCACATGACGGGACCGCACACAGACACAGCCTTCACACACCTGTGGAGAGTGGCGACACCAAGAGGAGGTTAAAATGTGACGCATAAAATCAGACGCAAGCTGACTGGAGTGTCCATATTACGTGATGAGACTGCAGCAATTAACGACGCAAATGTCTGCCATCAAGCAGTCATCACAACACATGCAACGATCCCTGATGAAGGGGCGGGGTAGACATGAATATTTATAGGTATGCGGTAGCATGGCGACTGCATCATATAGATGCTGCAGCCCCTTGTGCATGAACCATCCGTATCTGCTTTTGTCTCTGGTGATTTGTTCGAGCAGGAATTTTAAACGTCAGGCTAATAAAGCTCACGTCCCAGCGATCGCGTCTTTTCCTCCTTGAAGACTGATTCCTGTTTGATTCGGTTGCCACTATTCCAAACGATAAAAAAACTACAGAAGGGACGGTTTGAATCTTCCTGAAGGTCACATTAGGAAGAGGTCATCATGGGCCATTGCTCAGTTCTGAGAGACACCTCGTTAGCCTGTCCGCTCCAAGCCAAGAAATAAAGTGCATCGTGAGAGCGTGAAGCTCAATAGATCCAGCACATCGAACTAGACGCTCGTGTACCATTGTGAATTAAAATACACTTTATTAGAAAACGTCGACTAAATGTGCATTCCTTTAATATCCTGATAAAAATAATTGCTTCTTCACACGCACCTGTCGGACAGCAAAATCGCCATGAGGACGTTTAACTGTGACGGCAAGCTGACTGGAGTGTTCCTACTAACACACCTGCCACCTTTTGTTTGAGAGATTGCGCCTACTGCAGTCAAGACATTGGCTGGAGTGAAGGGTGGTGAAAGAAAAAGCATACAAAAACAAAACCATACCCTCGAAAAAATACAACTTTCATGCTGCAGCTGCTGCTGAAATGTCGTCAAACGTCTTTGCATTCGACTCTGCTTCACAGTTCTAAGTGAAAGGACAGTTAAAGGTATTAAGAATGTTGGCTCGTGGAGAGTAGTTTAATTACGCATTCCACACATGATAGGGTTGCCACTATTCCAAACGATAAAAAACTACAGAAGAGGAGGTTTAAATCTTCCTGAAGGTTGCATTAGGAAAAAGTCACTGCGAGCCATTTTTCAACTCTGAGAGGTACCCGGTTATCCTGTCCGCTGGTAGCCATCCAAACCAAAACATTTGGTGCACCAAGAGAGACTGAAGGTCGGCAGACCAAGCACGGTAAGTTATGCGCTGGTGTGCGGTGAGGAGAGTTCTCCACCTCCCTCTACTGGCTACGGATAACAATATTACAAGCGAAAAATCTATTATTCAGATTTATCCCCTAAGTAGGGTTGTAATATTAATCATCTTTCAGGCTATCCACATGGTATTTCAGTCACACGAGGGTACCGGCTTTTGAATGTGCTTCTTTCCAGTCGCTTGAAATAGTTAGACTCTCTGAAAAGGACTAGTACGTTGGTATAAAATTTCAGTAGTGATTTTCGAACACATTGTAAATTAAAGTATATTTTCTAGAGAGCTATTGTCGAAATACAGTTTCTTCTCATATCGTAGTATATAGTTTGTGTTTACTTTGAATGTTATACTAAAGAAAAAGGGGTATTTTGCCTTTTAAAACTTTTTTTCAATTTTCAAAACATGTCCAGGCCCATCCGTCGTTACAATCGCATTCAAAATTTCCTAATTTCATCCTCTTTACAGAGCATCAAAGCAGTATCATGCAATTCTTCATGCTTTTAAGAAGACGGTATATTGGGCTCATAGAACTGTTAAATAGATGTGAACCAGATAGCATTAATAAACAAGTTGGTGCGATGCTGCATAAGTGGGCATTCAACGACCTTAAGAAATCCTCCCATTAGAAGCGTTGTTAAAACCGATATGTACTCTTTTTTGAGTGCAAAATTTTAAAGAAGACGAAAGTTGTTATTAAATGAGTCATGCTTCTGCGGCAGTCGTTTTTGTATGGTGTATCTTTCATGAACAGTCGAAAAACGTTTATTTAAAAGCAGAGCTCTTGCCGTGGCTAAGATATCTTAGGATTATGCTGCGTAAAAATTAATGTTACAACTCTGCCACAGTAGTCTTTTCGGATCGAAAACATTTTACAGAATTTCGGTTGTCTGGGAAATTCGCCTACAGGCTCGCCTACCCAGTAGGCATATGTGTACGCCACGTTTCATTTATAGCCCCAAAAGGGATGGCGGCAAATTTCCCATTTTTGACAGTCACTTAAAGCTGATAAATAAGGATGGGCTAGAAGGATTATGTTTAGTTTGATCATCACATGACGGGACCGCACACGGACGCTGCCTTCACACACCTCTGGAGAGCGGCACCACTAAGAGGAGGTTAAAATGTGACGCATAAAATCAGACGGCAAACTGACTTGAGCGTTCCTGCTGACTGTCATATTGCGGTTGGAAAATTGCGCGTGGCCGCGATGACTGTCAAGAGTGGCCAGCGAGAGAGTTTACAAACAAAAAGCCACTTTGATAAGACAAAGCGTCCGCCTACGCATTTCACATACAATTCGGTTGTCACTGAAAACGAGAAAAGATACAATACGGACGGTTTGATTCTCACGTGAATGGGAGAGTCATAAATGTCACATTAAATAAGAACTATCGAGTGCCTTTTCTCAGCCCTAGGAGGCCCCTGGCTAGCCCGTCCGCTGGTAGGCTTTCAAGCTGAGAATTAAGTTTTGTCGGGGTAGAATGAGGCGTAGCAAATTGAGCATAGTGAGTACTGCGTTGAAGTGCCGTGATGAGGGTTCCTCTGTTTCCGACCTAACTGTATACTAGTTCCCGTATGCTCCGGTTGGCTATCCGAACCGGAATAAAACAATATCATAACGAAACCAAATGAAATTAAAATGAAATGATTGTAGCACTTGCATAGCTAAGTATTTGGTCTAATTGCAACCATAAAAGGAGTTTCTCTTTTGACTTGGTCTACCGTCTTGCGTTTATGTTGTCATGAGCGTCTGAAACCTATGTGGGTAGAGTCATCCCATCACAGTGATCATGACTTAGTTCATTTCACCATAAGATAGTTGAATGGATATTTTTGAGAGCTGGTATTATTACTGCTATAAAAACATAATCGGGGAGCAGTATAAAGACTTAAAAATGACATGCTTGCACCCCTCGCAAGCATGTAAGTACTTGGCTATATCTGTAAAAAAATAAATGCATTTTCGTTGTAGCCTGATCGATGTTCTACCATTACTGTGGTTCATGAAGGTCCGGAATATGCCTGTATGGATTCACTACATATAATTAGTAAGAGTTGGATTGCAGAAATTAAGTTATGGAATAAAATCCCAAACTTCCTCGCAACCTCCCGTTTTTCACAGTTCGGTAGGGAAGTGTCCGGAAAAAAGTGTTAAAAATATTTAACAGACCGTAAAATTATTTCTCTGACCCCTGTGCTTGAAGAAATAAATGGAAGGGAGTTAAACTTCCCCTTTAAAATTACAATCAAACACATGAGTGAACTTACTAGGCTCTCGGTAAACAGACAGAGTCTTTAACTCATCACTATATGTGTTTTTTTTTAAAATAAAGGCGTCGAACAGAAGGAGCCTTGTAAAATCTTAAGTGGTAGGGTGGTTTGTGCTAGACTAAGTATGCCTGTTTTCGAATGGCGAAAGTTTTCCATTTTTATACGTGTCTGCTTATTCCTAGCTCTGCAGACTTCATTCTGCGCGAGTAACTGAGGATGTGATGGCCCTGAGACATCATCACTATTTGTGAATCTCCTCCAACGGTCAGAATAAGCAGTATGCTGTTTTGTTTATTAGATTGTCGCACATTATAGCGCATACCGTATGTCACCATACATATCGTAACTTGAGCGATCCGAGCCACAGCCTGACTTAGATCAGGAACAGGTGACTGGCAAAACAAATGTTTTTTGCACAAAAGACTCAAAATTCCTACTAGCTGGGAACTTTTCAATATGAGAACCATTGTTAGCAATGACTTCTTCGATTTTCAGTCGGGGCTCGACGTACGTATTTCTGACATACTACGATGACTCTTGTTCCACTCTTTGACAATAGAGACCTTCAGGTCCTCAACGGTGTTGTGAGGCTTGTTGCAGGCCTTCTCCTCGACCTACTAACAAATGCTGTATTCGAGGAGATTTAAGTCTGGCGATGATAATGGCGACATATTTTAGGGCTAAAAAATTAGGCATGTGGTCTTCCAGCCAGCTCTGTATCTTTCTAAACATATGTGGAGGTGCAGCATCTCGCTGGAAGACCACATTGTCATATAGAGGGTAGCTGGAATTTATCCAAGACTTGTTGTGCTTCTAAAGAGCATCGAGGTATACGTCAGTATTCCCTTTGACGTCGATCTAGACGAACTCAGGAGAAATGACTTCGCCGTCTAAAACAACTAGGCCAAACCCATCACATGTGCAGCTAACATATCATGAGATCGGTAACTCTCTGTACACAAATACGTGGACTTCTAAACCAACAGGTCGCGAGTTCGAGGCTTGGGTGTTCCACACTTCGGGCTTGGGTATGGCTGGCTGACGACGGCTAATAAGCCAGAAATGGCCATTCCAGTCTCCCTTGTCTTTGTCGGTAATGCCATTCTGCCTAAATACTTGTTAGTGTAAATATCGTACAACAAAATTGCAAGAGATTTCAGTGATGCTGGAATGCGGGTTCAAGAAAGAGATTTTTTCAGCCCACCTTCAAGCGCTGCATTCAGTAAAAATGACAACTAAATAGGCATGGCATTTAGCCATCGATTTAGGGTGCCATTCAAATCGAACTACACTTTAAAAAAAACCTACTCAAAAGATTCCTTTCAAATTCTGATTTAAAAGGAAGGTGCGTCATTTATGAATTCCATTAGGGACGATTAGGCATTTTATAGCTTTAAAATTTTTCTGCCTTTAAATTCTTTAGACACTGGGAAATGTTTATCAATTTACCATCAGTTCTATACATTAACTAGTGCTGCTTATAAAGTACATGGCATGAGTTTCGTTCATTTCATAAATGGTGAGCCCTACATGGCATGTTTTTGATAGCAAATAGCAATGTAGAATTTTTTAACACGGAAAACATAGAGCTTGCTGTTTGAAAACCATACCAGCCCGATAGCAGTTGGTCCGGTTCAAATGTATTCGTAAATTGATAGAAAACTTTAAAGATCGAATGATGCGCTTTATATAAGTAAAAACTTTGAAGGTGCAATTTACTACTTAATGAGCACCAGAAGCAATTTTTGTGTACATGCTTCAGAAAAGACATTTTAATTGACAAAAGCATTCAAAATGGGCGAGAAAATTCAAAATCAATAATTTCCTACATTATGTGTTCTTAGGAGGCAGCAACAAATAAGTTTATTCAAAAGCCGACACCCCAGCTTGATTGAAATCACTAAAAACTATGTTGCAAGATAGTAAATTTTATAATCCTACGCAAGTAAGCTATTTAAAATATAAAATATTCGAAAATGTGTGCTAAGAAATTTTAAGTCAAACCGTACTCGACGACTACAGAGGAAATCTGTCGAGCTACATTCGGTATGAACTGAAAGCAAGCATGTGCAGCAGGATTGATGAGTGTCAATAAATTTCGTGACAGCTTTTCAACTGCAGTCTGTCTCTGGATGACATGGATGACGAATGGAAGCACACAGCAGCATGAATGTCTACAAAATGTCAATCCATAAAAGCAAGGTTCAATGGCATGAATATTCAGATGAAAGACGTTTTTATAAACATCATATAGGGAAGAGGGGCGTAAAAATTACCAGAGCAATTGCCCATTGATCACGTGGTCTAACTGCTCGCAAAGGTCTGGTTTCTCCCCTTCCCATGTAAGCTGCTCCCAAGTAACGCAAGTTTCGAGTTTCGTTATAGACGAACGAGGCGTTTTGTTTTCTTGTTTGAAAAGCCATTTGGCCAAATGCTTATCAACCCTAGTTGCCACTTGCCTTTGCGTTAGTCCAGTATAATTGCATCCGCAAGTGTCTGTAAGTGCATACGTGCAATTTGGGTTGACGTGCATCGGCCAGATATCCTTTGCCCGATTAGTTGGAAGGCTGTTGGTGGAACTGATAAAGACGAGGTCTACAGCGTTGCAAGCTCATTCTATGGGGTAAGGGAAGAGTCGCTCGGTTGTGCTAGCGACGCTGTCAACGGTGAGAATATTATAACGGGCTCCTTCGAAACAGACTGTTTCGTCATTTTTGATCGTAAATGGTTGCTGTTCTTCCGAATATATGCGTGCAGGATAACGACACTTAAGTAAGACTTATTTGAGCCGGGCAATTTCTGCATCTGGGGTCTCCCGGGAGAATATTTTCCACGCTCTTTGAAAAAGAAGTTAAACCAGATTTCTTTTACCTTGTATTGTCCCAAGGCTTTTAAAACGTAAGCATTGCCCCTTCCACGTAGTGTTGCGAAAGACGGAACGCCCTATTGAACTATCATCCTCTAGAAACATAAGGAGGTCTAAAAGAGTAAATTGTTACACTGCTCAATTTCCATCATGAGTATGATTTTCTGATGCAAATTATTCATCACACAAAGTAGTTTGGCGGCGTCTTCCTCGTTATTAACAACCGTGGTTATATCATCCACGTACAGTGAGTGGCCGATCTCATGAAATGTTGACTGAAATTCTAAAATGCGTATTCGATTTGAAGGGATTCCTTGGGCGCGGATGTAATAATGATTATTTTGCGGTATAATCCTTTAATAGTTTCGACTCGTCCGGATGTCAGCTTTTAACTATATTGCTTTTTAATCTCCTGTAGAAATCGTGATTGGTAAAAAATGACCAGTAAAGTAACATGTATTTTTCCCCCTGATATTCAGTGGTCTTGCAAACTCAAGTATATTTTATAAAAATAACGAACAAAAGTATGCTTTCTTTCGGTCGTTTGATAGAGAATCACGTGTTCCTTATATTCTATGCTCTGTGAAGGATTATAATTAGCCTTTAAAAAGTTCCGCACTGTGAGATTTTTTAAGACCGCGCTATGTCCATTCACATGGCATCGTACGTAGCCATTTACCACAGCTCCTCATGAAATGTAAAATATAGTCCGCATCCATTGCAAAATGCTATGGCCTCTGTATGACAGATTTTTAAAGACATAGAAAAAAAGGGGATTTTCATAACGCGGAACGCAAGCGCCTGAAATCACTAAGCGCTAATGTTACGAGTAATCAGGCTCTACATTATTTGGCAATCAGAAAACGTTTTTAAAATATAATCATTCTCCTTTAGAAAGTATAAAATAAAAAAGAAACGTGGTTATCTATTCAACGACTGAAAGAAGGCCTACTTTTGTTCGTTGTTTCTATATAATATATTCGAATTTGCAAGACCATCGAAAATCATTGGGAAAAATGCATGCTAATTCATTAGTTATTTTTTTATCGAGTACGGTTTTTACAGGGGATTTAATGGCAAAGTATTTAAAAGCTGATATCCTGCCAAGTCTGAATATCGTGAGATATGCCACTAGTAAATTAGCATTACAACCGCTCCCAAGTAATCCTTCCTAATCGAAAACGCATTTCAGAATTTCAGCCATTATTTCATGAGATCGGTCACTCATTGCATCTCCTGTCATATTTTATTTTGATGAAACCTCTTTTAGGTGAACCATCTGAACTTCAGCGAAGGTTGGCTCGCATACAGTACACATTGTTACTACGCCAGTTTGCCTGTAGAGTTCGCCATTGGGCAAAAGTTAAATATCATTGGTGCAAAGCGGCGTCTAAGTTGAATAGTCGTCATGAAATTGATTGGCACCACTAAATCCTGCTTTACATGCCTGTGTTTGTGATCACCGGTGTGATTGATTCTGAACTGAAGGTGCACCTATTGGTATTTGCCTACAGTAGACTTATAACCCTGCTGGTCATTTTTGTAATTTTTACGTCAAGGAAAAACAACCTATTTTTGACATTCACTTCGACAGTAAAGTCGATATCTGAGTCGACTGAATTTAATAGCGCTTTGGAGGCCTGCACATCGCTCCTTTAGATCGTTATAAACACGTTGGCGACATGCCTGGCCCTGGATTTCGCGACAGGGTGAGGCGAGTAGACGAAATGATGATCGGCCGCCGTAGTCTCTGTAAAACCACTTTCGCGATTAGTCCAGACGGAGGCCAACCAATCAATGCCCGTTCATTTGCTCGTAAACCTGGCCGTTGGCCGTAAGGGAGAGTTACAGGAGCTCCATGGCATGCATTTACTGGAGCAGTTGATCGGTTTCATCATATTTTTCTTTGAGATGATCATCGATATTGTTGGTAGCCAGGCCGGGTGGAGTAGAGGTGTGCAATAAGATCCGCTCAGAAGACACCATCGCCTCGTTTGCCTACACTTCTGGACTGTCTCCGGATGACTTCACTTTTCATTCTGAAACCCTGCTAAGAAAACAGAGCTGCTGGCTCAACTGGTGAGATGCCGCATGGACAGACAGTGGGACGGTAAGGCGGTCTTGGCCTGTACACAACTGGCGGGCCGCAGACACGCGTCTATACAGAATCACTGACTTTTCGAAAAGCTCTTCCTTGCTCGTACGGAATTCCCTCTTCCTCACTTCACTTGCCGTCATTTTATGGAGTTTACGAGCTTTTTAAATTCCCTGACAGTTGTGAATGCAGAAGACTTCTTGTCCGTCAGTAGATTTTTCAGTTTCATCAATTATTCGTCCTTACTCCTGATGCCTCTTGAGCTATAGACTTGCCCCCAGCCTACCAGACACTGCGCACGAGTCTCGAATCAGTTCAGACAGAGCCAATATGACAGATGAAAAAAGGCACGCGGGCCCGACACCTGACGCACGTGAAGAAGATGGAAGGAGTCAGCTAGAGGTCACGCGACTAGCAGAGGAAGTGCCTCGCCGACTCGCCGAAGAGGCCCAAGTCAACTCACAGGAGCGGCGGCAACTGAATTCTTCCAAGGCTGAGGGGTAGGAGGGCAACAAACATGCAGGCCTGGCTACAATTATATCGGCTGCAGGGTAACAAAGCCAAGCAAGGCCGCCGGCGGTCAACTTTAAAAATGTCATTGTAAGTCAGCAGAAAAGGGCCAGGCCAAAGTTCGTGCGTCAGTCAAAGTAATACTTCGAGGGCACGACAAGACTGAATAACTGAAGGTCATCAGGCACAACCATCACACCATCCTAATGATGAAGGCGTACACGTTTCCGAAACGTGAGCGTAAATGTGACTCGGTCTCTGAACTTGCCTCCCATTCTCCCTCGTTTTCATCCGGAGGGGAGGGGGAATGTTTATAAATTAAAACAATCGCTGTTCTCTTCTGTTCGTTTCAACTTGTTCCTAGTCGACTCTGTGCTTGGAAATGATTGTTTTCTGGTCTTTGTTTTCTTCTCATTTTTCTATTTATGCCTTATTTTCAATTTGCTGTCGTTTTGATAAACCGCAGTAATCATGCTTTTTTCATACCGTTTTCTGCTATCGGTTGCGAGTCTAGTGGCTTTCTTAACCCTACCAAGCCCCCTCTTTTTTCAAACTGACTGAGCTCTTCAGATATTTTTATACGGCTGCATCTTTTTTGGACAAACACCGCAAAGCTCCGGATTGCCAGAAAGTCCTAGGTTTTAAAGCGAAATCTGGACGTTTATTCACTAAAAAGCAAATCTGGCATGTGACCTGAGGTTATTCTGTGGATCGCATAGTCTCCTGCTGCTTTTAGAAGACACTCACATACAGACCTGTCCAAACTACGAAAGGCCCGTCAGTTTGCCCCATAAAAAGCTAATTTAGCGGATGTATGACCTTAAGCTGACCTTATTTTTCCGTAGTTCTTATATCGCCCTAAGTGCGAACTAGTTAATTGCAAAGAAAATATCCCCAAAGTCTTGGCAATAAGGGAGAAAATGAAATGTCCATATTCCCACTTTTTCCGCGTTTAAGGCACGTAAGCGTCTTCTGCTGAACAGCAGTAATGTGTGTGTGTGTGATGTGGCTGACTGAATTATTTCCTCCGATAAAGGACTTGATGTGGGGTTCAGACACTAGGAGTGATTCGAAAACTAAACTGGTGTTCTTCTAAGCAGGAGACTTGACGGAGACTGACGGCCGAAAAGAAAACTTTTTCTGAAAAATTCATTTCAAAGGAGACGCTGCGCGTGAACTCCTAAGATAACGCCTTGATCAAGCTGCCTTGAGAACCTTCCCACCAGCAAGGGTGCAAATGTCCTTCTCTACTAACCATATTTTACGCGGAGAAGGTAAGGATAATTTGCCACCCCAGACAACATCAGTCTGCATCTATTCCTTCACTTGCTCCTGTGAAGCAGGATTTATTGGTCATACGAGTCAGCGCTTCTCCAAGAGAATACGTGATCACCTCCCAGCATGGCTAGGAAAAGACGAACCTAGGAACATAAGCAGCGCTATTCTCGCGCATGTTGTCGATTCCGGACATCGTGTAGACCCCAATGAAGCGTTTCGTGTGATCTATAAGGTCCCATCGAGCTATCCTAAACTACTGGACCAGTGCCTGTTAGCAACAGCAGAAGCGGCCGCCATCAGGTTAAGAGAACCGACCCTATGCGCCCAGAAGAACCTCGTTCAGGCTCCACGCTTACGTTGGTCAAACGTTGACTAACCACATACAACTATCTGCGCCCTTCCGCTCTTGTCTAACCTGTATTTAAAAACGAACTTTCATCGATTGTTTTAACTTACACTTTCCCGTCCCATATAAATGTCCTGGCCGGACGAGAAGTTATCGGAAGCAACGTTAACTTGCCACCTTTTCTTTTGAAAAAATGGTTTGTCCAAGGGTAACCTGTCAGTATAGACAACATACAGTAAGTGCGCTACCTAATGAAACGTTAACGGAAATTACGAAATGCGTTCTCATCTCGAAAGGATTATCTAAGTATAGTTAAAAACTAATCATCGTGCAGTATAATGCTATGATAATTCAGTTAGCTCACGCTGCCAGCCATCGAATGAAAGTCTTTGGGTATTAATCGGTGGAAAATGACGTGTTCTTCTAATTTTTTACTCGAAGTTAGGGTATTAAGAAAGCTATATAGTTGAGATTTGTTAAAACAGTGAAATGCCCGTTCATCAATCGTTATGTCTCTGTATTTCCGAGCGTATCTTGTAAAGTTAACAATATGGCTTAAATCCACTGCTAAATTTTATGAACGCCATGTGGTCCCGTCGTAATACCGTATAGAAATATATGGCTTTTGTACGCGACTTGTAGTTTGGAAACCCTGAATGCAAGTACGACGGCAGGTCCGGCTCCAAAATTATTCGGAATTTGAAATAGTTTTTGAAGGCGGAATTATACCCTGCAACAAAAACGAAATCTAGTCCAGTGTTTGGCACGAAGGGCTGGAAGAATTTGCTCAAGAGATAGCATTGAGAAGGAACTTTGAAAAATCCAGCACTTCCTTTGTGAAAACGGGTACCTGTACAGGTTTATTGTAGAGAACATTGCCGAACGAGCCGCAATATCCACCACACTGACCACCGAAGAGAAAACTTCGTTCTATAAAGTTCCTTTCAAAGGGGACGCTGCGAGTGAACTTCTAAGGAGACGCCTTGATTAAGCTGCTTTGCGAACCTTCCCAGCGACAAGGGTTCTCTATTAACCCTATTTTACGCGGTGAAGATAAGGATATGTTGCCACCGCAGAACACTTCAATGTGCACCTATTCCTTCACTTGTTCCTGTGAAGCAGGTTATATTGGTCGCACGAGTCGGCGCTTAT
Source organism: Spirometra erinaceieuropaei (assembly GCA_902702965.1). Taxonomy (NCBI): domain Eukaryota; kingdom Metazoa; phylum Platyhelminthes; class Cestoda; order Diphyllobothriidea; family Diphyllobothriidae; genus Spirometra; species Spirometra erinaceieuropaei. Next base: position 1,049,277 of record CACRXP010000111.1, read on the forward strand.
CCATGAGAATACGGGAACACCTCCCGGCATGACTGGGAAAAGAAGAAACTAGGAGCATTAACAGTGCCATTCTCGCACACTTTGTCCATGCCGGACATCGTTTGGACCCCAATGAAGCTTTTTGCGTGATTTATGATGTCCCATCGGGCTATTGTAAACTACTGGGCCAGCACCTGTTAGCAACAGCAGAGGCGGCCGCCATCAGGTTGCAAAAGCCAATCTTAAGGCAAGTTTAAATCGATTTCTCTTATCACTGACATGTTTTTACTTCTAACACCTTCCCACATAAGTGTACTGTGCCGATGAGAATTTATCAAAAGCTACGTATGCTCGCTATCTCGTCCTTTGATTACTGCTATGGGAATTTTTGCAACTCTAAAACTAACGTTTGCTTAAATTACAACTATGAGCCCAGTATGCATGCAAAACTCAGACGTCCTTCTGATTCTGCTACTGGCCCTTCTGTCCCTTAGGCATTAGAAGTCCCGAATAGTTAGACAAATGAACTGCACGCAAAAAACACCCCTTTATGGTCTCTGGAAATATTAAAAATTGCCTGTCTGAAACGCAGAGTAAAGTGTTGTGAAAATAAGACTGGCACTTATGTTGCCATATTCAGTCCCTCGGGGAGAATCGTCAAATGTATTGTTTTAGAATCTAATGTCTTAGTGGCACGCAATAGTCCGAAAACAGATTTTGAAATTCATAGCCATGAAAGCGGGTTTTTGTCCAACATATGCGCATAAGGTCTCATTAATATTTCACAGATATGAACAACACATCTGTCTGATGTTTTTACGAGGCATTAAAACAGTCGGCGAGTTAACGACAATACTCTATCACATTGATAAATAGATCAGGACTGTTGATATCGTCTATTCTCCAGCAGCTCCGAGCTTGCAATAAAAGCGGAGCTTTAAGGTGATTGCTTTGGAAGCGTCTATTGTAAACTTGCAATTATATAAACGCGTCATCGTCGCCCCTTAGAGCACGTGTTTGCTGTTCCAGACAAAGCCGCTCGTCGGGATGAAGAAATTACTGGTAGACGTATCCCACTCTAATAGATGCGCGGTTTAAGCTGAAGTTTACGGCGCACCAGATAGTTTCGGCAGTTTAGATAACCATTTTTCCTCTAAAATCGTCTAGTAGAAAACATTTTCATAGTATATAGGGCATGAAGGAAAAACATTCGCGAAGTCATTTCTCCTTTCAGCATAAACTTGCCATTTCCATCGAAAATACCAACAATAGTTGTCTTTAACGACTCTTAAGAACTGGTGCCAGTTCCCTACGTTTATCGAGGGTGAAAATGCCTTGCAAAAATCAAGTAATAAACAGAAATTTGCATCAAGTTCTTTTGACTGACCTCACGTTGCATCATAGCTTTAGGCCCTGTATGATACCCGTGTGATGCGGCGTTTGTTTAGTCCCTCTGTAATGAAGTCTGCTGTAATTCAATCATTTGAGAAGCAAATTCATGAAGGCTGGGAAAATATTACGTAGAATATTATCTTACTTAAGTCACTCACTTGTGGCAGGGGGCGCTACTCGATCGTTCTTACGGAACTCACTCGTTCCGTTGTGCCTTGTGGGCTCTCTCTCGAGCCCAACCAGCAGCTGCAAAGCGGCGCATGATATAGGCAGAAGATTATTACCAACAAAGACAAGGGAGACTGAAATGACCATTTCTAGCTTATTAGCCGTCGTCAGCCAGTCATACCCAACCCCGAAGTGTGACACACCCGTGGCTCGAACTCGCGACCTGTTAGTTCAACGCCTCTAACCACTGGGCCGCGGGCCCGTTGCCCTGTCGGGTTTCGATCGGGAATATACAGTGGTAGGGGGCGCTCACCGATCGATCTTACGGAACTCACTCGTTCCGTTGTGCCTTATGGGCTCTCTTTCGTACCCAACCAGCAGCCGCACAGCGGCGCATGATATAGATAGAATGACATTACCGGCAAAGACGAGGGGGACTGGAATGGCCATTTCCGGTTTAATGGCCGTGGCGCAGCCGTCAAAGGCGTGGACATCTAACTAACAGGTCGGGAGTTCGAGCCTCGCGTGTTCCACACTTCGGGGTTGGGTATGACTGGCTGACGACGGCTAAGTAGCCAGAAATGGCCATTCCAGTCTCCCTTGTCTTTGTCGATAATAGTCTTCAGTCACTTGTGTTTTATTTCACTGATTCGATTTTGTTGGTTTTTTGGATTCCGTATCCTTGATTTTATGAGAAAACCAATCGACCTATCAGAAGCAAACTGATCAACGGCCCAAGTTTTACACCTAATACGCGAACCAATCGTCAAAAACAACAAAGAATAAGGATAGCTGACGGACATAGGGCACAGTATTTGGCAGATGAGGTTGCTATGCGACCACACTGATCGAAATTTGCGCTCCCCATTGCCATCGTTGGTGGTCGTACTTTTTGCGCAAAAGTGATTTGTTCGTCCGTTTTTGAGTCTCAAACTGCTGCGTCTTCATGTACAAATACCTCTTATCGACTAGATACTTCGCACAGAAACTTGCCTGTTCTGTCACTGAAAGAACTGCTCTACCACGCGCTCCTTGCATGGCTAGTAACTCTGCCTAGATAGGTTAGCAAAAGTAAGAGATCAGGGTCAATAATCTGAGGAAAATGAAGTGCTTGCCTGATCGGTGGACTTGTTTGGCTGGAGTTTCGAAGAGCAGTTTCACGACTGTTACGATCCGCCAGGGTATGCATTGCCCATCGACCCCAGGCGACAATTCGTTGCCGTTTGATGTAACCCAAAGACATACTGCCACCCACTGAGACATCAGCAGTTGTCTATCAAATACGTTGTAACAATGGAGACTGCAACTACGTTGGGGAAGCCGGACGGAAATTGCAGACTCGTCTACATGGGCACAAACTGTCAACTCGGAGATCAAACACCAACTCACAGCTTGCAGCTCACATCAAGGAAACTGGTGACAGTTTTGATTTTCAAGGAGCAGCCGTCTAGGGCAAGGGCACTTCAAGGACAGAGCGTCCAACACTTGAGACTTGGTACTCGGATGCCAACTTCATTAACAGGCATCTAGATGGAAGACAAGACAGTCATACGGAGCCTAAAGCCACTGAGCAAACACGGTCTGTCGACCACTTCACCCAAAAGGGAGACGCAAACACAATTAACCCCAAGTGAGGTGACGACACACAATACAAGAGGCCACCAACACTCAAGTAACGACCAGTAGGCCAAGGCAGCGAAAGAAGAAAAAATCGATTAGCCTTAGGCCAAATATTCCGGCTGTCTAGTCAAAATTCTGATCGATTTTTTGCATTGGAAGCTTTGATAATGGAGAGCCGCCCCATTTGTTTCCTGGTATTTTTGTACACAACCTCCAACTGTATCGGCTGATTGATGCATGACTCATCTGAGTGCATGGCTGCCGATGCAAGTCATGTCCCGGGCGAATGTCAGCCCAGTATTTAGAGTATAGGCGGCCACTTGAGACAAGTGGTTTTGTCTCTTCACTACCACTTGATGCATATGGATGCGTGTAGAGGCGGATTTTCCCATTTGGTTACGATATGCTGCAAAAGTCGCATAGGATCCCGTAGAAAACAGCCTTATTTCCAAAATAGCCAACCCAATCCTTAGGGCGTGTGCAAGCTTAATGGGCAGTACAGCCGTTAGTTTGCGCGTCACTTCTGTTTGGTGTTCCTTTAAGTTGCAAAAATTCCCACTGTAAAATTCAAAAAGGCAGTTTGGCGAGCATACGTCTGCTGTCGATGAATTCTCATCCGGCCTGTACATTTATAGGGCGTTTATTCAAAAGAATTAAAGAACATCTCTCAGCATGGTTAGGAAAGGGCCAAAAAAGAACATCAGCAGCTCGATCCTCGCCCACATGGTAAACACAGGCCACCGTGTAGACGCCAGAGGGACTTTCAGGGTGATTTTCACGGTCCCGTCAAACTATCCAAAACTGCTTGGGCAGCGCTTGTTGGCTACGGCAGAGGCGGCTGCAATCAGGCAACGCGAACCAGAAGAGCTTCATACAGGTCCCAAAGTTGCCATGGCTCAAAGCCACCAAGCCAGCCACCCGCGTCTAATTACCTGACGTTGACTGGGATTGTGGTGTTTCACTCTCCCCCTCCCCTCCCCTCTCCAAACCCGAGCTACGGCTTATTTACCTGCTTGCATGTATCTTTTAGTTCCTTCAAGCGTCTATCATCGGTTTCTGACACGATATTAATGTATGGAGAGATTTAAATCGTTTTTGTTTTGGGTGATTTGTTAAAAAATCTAATACCTGCATTTAACTTTCCTTGTTCCGTGCATGGAGGTACTAAAACCTCGAAAACTGCAATTAAGGTGTAGTAATTCAAGTACATATTTTAGGTCAGCTAGGTAGATTTCATTGTCAGAACTGTTTGGCTCCGATAGGGCATACCTCTTTTGTGAAAGATTGAATTATTACTTTCATAGTGCAACATGATTCCCCCATAAGTTTCTGTGCCACAAATGCGTAAAGTTTCGTCTGTCTCTAGTTCTACGAGAACATCTAGAGAAGACAGTTTATTTTTAATTTCAACCTGCAATGGGATTTTTATTCCTTTAATGGTTGAGTTGATGATGTTTTGGACAGCTTTCAGTTGGTCTCTTCAATGAAAACCAAGGTGTCGCTACATGGCACAGTTATAACTTAGTGTTCACTAGTGGAAGGGCCATGGATTCTAGTCACTACGGCAAGGTGTAGGCGACGCCAGTGGAGCTCGGTTTAGTTGTTGACAGTATTGGTCGTCAAACGAAACTTGGTTTCTAAACAAAAGCAAATGAGTTCAGTAGGACGAATGCCGGAATATCCACGCCACAGGATTTTGGGAGTTCGTCTGTGCAATGCCTTGCCAAATTTAGTGGCACTGATAGACGCAAAGTGAAGACATCAAAGGAGGCCATTATCTCATTAACGTAGTGACGCGCACTGTAACCGTTTGAAGGTCGAAAAGTACCGGTTTTTCAGGATCGTACAAAATGCTAACCAAATAGAAAAAGAAGCGATCGTTGGAACAAAAGCTTTGTTCGCCCTACGTCTCAGATATTTGTCAAAACCTATCATCTGAGAAAGTTACAGATACGGGTGATACATGCACAATAGGTTGCAGAATTTGCAACTCGCGAGTTACGCGATCATCACCTCTCGCAAGAGGTGAATGTATGGCCGGGTCTTGTCAAATGGGCCGCGACCCAAGAGTTGGCGTCATTCCTCCGCACCGCTTCCGCGTGTTCAGGGATTCGCGTCCATAGCAGTCCTCCAATTTCTTCGACGTAGTTGCTTTGCACGAAACGGATGAACCACCAGACATGCAATGGCGGTGCATGTGCATGTAACGTCTGCCACTCACGTTTATGGAATGTCTGACTTGGGGAACCAGCTTTGGTAACTTGTTCAATTAAGTCTCATACGTTTCCTATGGAACGTGTTCAACTTCAAATTATGTCTATTCGAAAGTCTGCTTTCAAATTCATGCATTTGCATTGCATATTGCCTGTGAATGCTGAATCTAGGGAATCGCCAGATGATCTCCAAAGCTTCACATAATAATCTACGCTATATGTAGTAATAGCTCAACCATTGCAACCAACGCAAGTTATTGCTTCTAAACTGAATGAGCCACAGAGCGCTGGCAAAAACTGCCGTCCTCATTGGTGCTGTGCTGGACAGTGAATTCTAGAAGCCGCCTCTCTCCAGAGAAGTCCCGCGCAATCGGCATACAACGGCATTAATTGGGTTGAATAGACGAGGAAAAATTCCGCTTTTGCCGCCCAAAGAGGCTGCAGTTTCCGCAAGAATAAAGCAGAATTTGCACTGGCTGGTGGGGCGGGGGGTGAGAAAAGAAAGCAGCGATCCCTTTCGAAGGCATTATTTTTTACAAAAGGATTAAAAACGTTCATCGGCTAAAATATCATTAATTACGACTTGTATCTAAAACTAATCAACTTAAATAAAACTTTTTCATGAGCAATCATCGCCAGAACTAAGAAATTATACTGGATGTACTGACTACTTCTGGGTTTTATAGGATTCTCCAGTCATAACCAAGTTCACTTTCTGAGTTAGCTTGATGCTTTGCCGTTTTACCGTCCAGGGGTTTTCGTTGCTTCGGGTAAATGATAAGACAGCCTTGGGATAAAAGTGGAAACTCTCTAGGGCGTCGCAGTGTATGCCATGCGAATTAGAGATATTTCACAACAGCTGGTTTTTCCGGAAAATTTATCCGACCCACCTCAGCAATATAATAAATATTACCCCGAAAAGTGGATTTGAATTCTTAATTTTTAAATGATGTCCTTAAGCAGAACAAATAGTGAAAAATTCTGATTAATATGTTGAACTCAGCAACTTTGCCAACATCAGATTTTTGTCGAGGTTTAGTCCTGCAGCCACAGTTGATTGATACCATATGGTTATAAAAATAGAAAGCAATTTTAGTTAATGTACATTAAACAACCACTTGCTGGATAAGGGGGGAAAGAGAGTGTAGGCAGAGCTCGAAACACGCGCAGGGAAGCATATGTGGACCAGTGTTTGATGTGACGAAGGGTGGCGCGTACACTCTGCCCGCAACACAGCCACTCGCTGGGGTAAGGGGATAAGACGAGCGCAATCACAGCCGGAAGATCATAGACGGAACCGCGAGTTAATCCACAATGAGTGGTTACTATAGTTGAACTGACGAAGTTCCACACCGTCCAAACAATGACCTTAGCAAACCTACCTAGCAATCTGCTCGATTGAGATGATAAAGAGACTACAGGGAAAAGTGTGAACTGATACCTGATGCAAACGAGGATGGGATATAAACACTCACCCCAAAGCACAGTCATTCGCCGGAATAAAATAGCAAGGAAGGCGCAGTAACGTGATCTGTGCAAAGTCGGCACAATCGCACATACTACAATTGTTTTAGTTATCAGCAACGATAGGGCGTAAGACCCCTATCAACTTGAGCCAGCGTGTTGACCGTGTCAAAGTCGATTGGTGATAGAGGAGGTTTTGCGGGTGGGGGGGAACAAAGAATGGAGAGCAAAAAGATCCATAAAATAGATAAACCATCTTGCAAAATCCTTATCATATGCTGGCATCTGACAGAGAAGGTGAGCGCGATAATTAAGAAATAGACAAAGAGCAATTTTTGAAAAGTAACGGACTTTAAATAAAGCGCCGCTGGTAAATTTACATCTGGTTAAGAAGAGAAGGAAAACTCGAACAAAGGGGTGTTTACAGTCACTCTGACTTTTTTGGAGTTGCCAGCTACGTGGGGGTCATACAACCTACCATTGTCTACTAATCTTACCACACGGTATCAATCAAGTGGGACTGCACGAACAAAACCTTGCCGATTTTTTTTCCTCACATGTAGTTTTCCACCTAAGGAATTTGAGTTTGCCTGAGAATGAAGATTTAGTTTCAAATGGCACAGAAAATCGCAGATTTCTGTCGTTACCTGGATATGGAAAGTTGTTTAACCCCAACGCTCAACTAAATTTACTTTCCTTATTATTGTTTATGAGAAGGACAAGATGCAAGAATTTAAAAAATAACAAATAAATCATGCGTACACTTTCGACAACGGAAAACCTTCGGAGCGTTTACGTTCTACCCGAGGCAACGTGGACAGAAACGCAGCCGGCGATCCTTAATCACGCGTTGTACCGACATGACACAAAAAGGTTTAACTACCCTAACGGAAGAAACAAGCAGGTCACGATGTACAAAATCGACAATGAAAGGTAATACGAGTACATTGGGGTAACTTGGCAATCAAAGTAAGGACTTGGGGGGAGGGGGAATGAAAACATCCTGCCGAACAACTTATCAATAAACATTTCTACTGAAACAACTCGGTGCATGAGGATATCTCAAGGCGTTATATAACTCGCAAGGCGGACAACCTGTAGTTAAAGATTAGAAAACAAAACAGTGCCTTATAAAACGCATATAATAGTTGTCAATACATTCAAAAACCGGCGGGTTTACACAACCTATCATCGTCACAATCTACTCTGCAGCCAATAGGCTGCATGTCGTACCATTTTTGGCCTCCGGCTCTTCGCCGTCATCGACTGTAATCAGTGCGCACGGGTGCCTGAACGCATTTCTTTTATTTCTTCAAATGTCCAATAGGAGGAGCGGTAACAGTGCTAATGAGAATACACTGTGAAGATGCCGACTCCCCAGTCTAGGACCGGTAAGGAGGCCACACGGCCTCAGGCAAAAAATCATCACACTGGTGTAAATTTGCGTCAGATTTACTTGCTAGTGCCCCACAGCAGTTTAAAGGAGGAAGGTGAGACTTCCCCAGGACCTTTAACCACTAACTCGGCGGACGCCAACGGCACATGACTTCAAATATGTCTGACTCCAACCGGAAAAGTAGGCCCATGGTACCATCACAAGCGGATAGCGAAGGTTGCCCCTTGGACCCCCACGACCTATAGGTCATGCATTAAGGCACACGTCACGTATGTAAAAATTACAGTTTCTCTTGATTGTATCTGCCATTTCCGGGGTGGGGTGTTGTTATAACGCGCTTGATCGAAGTCAAATTTCGACGTCAGTTTTAACCGCAATCACGTGCATAAGGTAGCTCATCAAATGCTCATTAAAAGCAGAACAGGGCTTTGTGTTAGATTTCGTTACAAATCAACTGCAATATTACTGCAAGATATCAGTATGTGCATCCCTTCTCAAAAAGTAATGAAAATTATGGTTTTGGAAAGTAAAACACACATTGTTCCCATTGGTCTGTCGGGGGACGTATTCAAATCCCTGATTTCAGCATTACTTCGAAGGCGTGAACTGACTTTTTCGTCGAATACGAGCTACTTTAGGGGGATCAACAGCGTGATAAACGCATTATGTTTACCAGAACTGATGCCCTGAGCGGCAGTCATGAAAAAAACAATCCCTTTAATTTTAGAACTTTGATAGCCCTTTTGACATTTAGTCGGGGCCGTTGAAACAAATGACTATCAAGAAGGCTTTTGGGAGGAGGGTAGATTTCTGCTGCGAGTTTGCGGCAAAAATCAAACAGAACACTCACAAAGGACCTTCTCATCATGTTGGGATGCTTAAGACTCTCATTCTAACACTGTTTTATGGGAACTTGTCTTTCTTGTTTTCCTCAAAACAAGAAGGAACAGGTATATCTTCGCGGTTATTGTATTTACAAAGATGACGTAGACAAAGGCGAGCATGTATAACTGCGACATTATTTTCTTTCCCTGTAGCAGTCGTTCTGTCTTTTATAGAGGGTGAACCATTTTACCTCCCGTATCCTGGTATATTTTCTTTCCTTTTTATTAAAATTTTAATCCTGAGGGAATGGGTACTTCACACTATTATTTTGTGAGAAAAACCATTAAAGGCTATAATTAATGTAAATAAATGCAGTTCGCGGCCACAATGAATGGTAGAATACAAGTATGCATCGCTCAAAATGTATTTTATTCCTTTTTCTACACCAACTTAGTCAAAAATCTTGACTATGACCTATTTTCCTTATGAGAAAACATAGACAAACCAACAATGCATGTCCTCAGAAGAGGTGATTAAATGTTACATTGGAGTCGTGGTTGTTTACGGCTGCTTCCCTAGAAAAGTCCAAATGTAAGACAATCTGACTGAAAACAGCAGGCATTAGTATCATTATGGACACCATTGTTGTCATCAAAAATGTTTTCTTAAGTAAAAAATCCAAAGACCTAGTAGCGTTTGCTGCCTTTGTTCGAGCGCACATGCCTCACACTTTTGTGAATATTTTCATTGAATAACCCAGCGCATCTTTGTCTGTTTTGTCTCTTTAAGGGTTTTTTTCATTCAATCCTGCCGTCGGTGTTCCGCTGGGCCGCGTTCCCATTATGTGCCCAAAAGCTTTATTCTTTAGAAGAAGACGAAGATGCGATAACTGAAACAAGAGGTGTATTGGCCTGATGTTTCTGATTCACACTAAGGCGCATAATCGGAGTCAGTGGCAGATAAGTGTAGTGGTGGCACAAAGATTGCAGCCATCATAGTACATAGCTGTCGTGGGATCACGTGCTTACTATAAATAACAACTCTCGATATCACTAATGAGAGTCGTAATTAATCCGATGATGGTCTGTCAGTACGCGTCAGTGACGTTAATGGCCGCGATTTCATCATTCGTAATGAATGCTGGCGTAATGGTTAATCGGCACTTTGCCCCACTGTCACTGGAATCGATGCTCGCACGCTCCCTCCCCATGTGACCGATTTCTCTGCTCAGGGAACGTCTGAGCACCAGATATGGTTACGGGAGGCCATTGTACCTGTTTAAAGATTGTTCGCCTAAGAACCATGACTCGAGCAGATCGCATCTCACGGGGTTTTCAGCTCTTGTGAGGATTTCGGCCCCTTGAAACTTGAATATATGTCCTGGTTCCGTGGAATGAGCCGCCACCTGAAAGCTGCCGTCTTTTCTTCTCGCCGCCGCCGCGTGCTCGGCCATCCGCGGTCAGAGGAATCTTATTGTTTCTCCAACATATTTTCTCAGTCCGCAACTCCATTAACTCCGGTAAAGGACTTAAGACGTTCCCTGCCTGGCAGCGGGTCTTTCAGTCTCATGACGTGGCGTCTGCTTGTTGCTTTAAGGCTGCGTGCAACCCCAACTCCAAGTGGAGTGAGAAGGCGACATACGACTTCCGAGACGTCCATCACGTACAGAAGAGCCCGCCAAAATTTAGGGCCGGTTGGATTTGGTCTTTGGTGTCGTTTATGTATGCAATTGTTGACAAAGTTGAACGGGTGGCCATTGGCTCTCAGTAATCATCGAAGGTTTTAAAAATTAGCAAACTTGGCTTCCGTTTCAATGCAGTTCACCTCAACGTCAGGTCAGTGAACTTCTTGTTCTAGTGCTCTCATCACATCGTTCTTCTAAACGGCCTTCTGGAACTAGTTTGTTTGCTTTTATCAGGTTGATTGTGCACCTCAGACCACTATATTTGTAGTACTGCGGGCGAACATTGCAATTCCTGCGGAATGCTGTGTTTGGTGTCTATTCTGCCTAAACGCTCACCAGCTACACAATCATACTGTCAGCATTGTCCCTTCTATTTTTAAACTTGCAAATGCTTACACGTTGTTGCTCTGTAGAAACGCGTGTCTATTTTTAAGTCTTGATTTCCGTTTTCGAAATAAACATACTGCCCTTACAGCGCGCGCGGAGGACTGCACCACAAATGAAGCCTCACTGAAACCTTGGGAGATGTTTTCTTCTTAATGAAGAGATAGGTGGGGATAGGGGGTTAGTTACTCAACACGTTATGTTCCTTAGCCGGGTTTTCTTAACCACTAACTGGCCACCTAGCTACGTTGGTTAATGCGGATGCGGAGGTACGCTCGCCGAATCCAAGTGCCACTATGTCCAATTTATCATCCGACTGCTCATTTTCATGAAAAAGCATCGCCTGTGCAGCGTAACTGGCCATAGGTGAGAGGAATCTTTGAACGTTTTGTGGTTCAACGATTGGAATTTCCGATAATCTGTCAGTCTTGAGCCTGTAGTTCATTATTCCACCTAGAACCTTCTGCTAGAGCTGCCCACCCAAGCTATCTCCACCGACTCAAATTTTGTCCACTTCTATGTTGCTCTACCGAAGATATTCCTATCATGCTAGAATGTCGACTTTTGGATGGACTGCTTTTTGGCAGTTTGTAAAACATTCTCCCTACCTTAACTGACTTCTTGTCTAGCAGTATTTTTACTCATTGGCTTTTGATGCCCATGCAAACACAAATATATGATATACAAAACAGAGCTCCATCTTGTATCCATTTGGTCGAGAATAACGTTTTCTCCATTTTTTACTTGACAAGAGAGTATTTTAGTTTTTTAAAAAAACAATTTTTAATGTGCGCATAATCTCATACCTCCCCTGCTGCTATACTTGTTTTTAGGATTCAAAAATAACACGCTGCATGCATTGCATCGAAGGAGTATCACGCTTTTCTCAATGCTGTAAAAGAGATATCATAATAGACTCATCAAATCATGCAATGCGCTAAGCAAGGTTGCATACTTTATAAATGTCATTAATATACGTCCTGAGGCAATTTTGTTCGAATGAACTCTTTAGGGTGTTAAAAATCGCACGACCATAAAGGTCTTTAAAAACGAAGGTTATCTTTTCTTGGAGTAAACATTTTGCAGAATACGAGGCGGATTATTTTCGTTCACGATGTTAGTGCGTTACAATTGAAATTCTGATGGAATTCAATGTCAGTTGAAAACTTCACCTCACCTAGGCAGTCATCTTTTAACAGTGCCAAAAAGAGCTCATTCAAAACCGAGATCCTAGTTTGAATGAAATACCCTACATTATGCCGCGTGGTTATTCATTATTTAAGTAACCTTTTCGCACAGATCACACGTTCCAGAATTACGTCCCACATATGAGAAAAGACGTCTTTGCTGCAAATATTTCATTTGAATGCTACACCTCTCTCGCGAAGCCTCGTTAGGCCCTCTCTGTCATCTCTTTCACATTTGCAGACCTCTGAGACCGAGTTAAGTGCCTTATTTATCATTGTTGCTACCGTTTACTCTCATCTCAAAAACCCCAGAGGATAGCGTGTCCAAATATACTTATGCATTTTTGATGTAATTTTCGTTCTTCATGCCCTTCAACGGCAGCCACCTGCCACCCTGGCAATCCCAATGTGTTTTCTTCTTTTCCCGTTGACTACCAACGTTGTATGTTTGTCGACGACAATGCTGTTGCCGACCTTGTCGAAATTGCTTTGATCACCAACCTCGTAGGCCTTTAGCTAGCACCCTTGCTGTCATAAGGCAAATAATAACACATTTCTATGCTACTGACTGCCTGTTAGCGATGTGTGTGAATATTACGCGGTTATCCCCAGTAGCTGATGAATTTCAGCTCCATTATTCATATCAAAGTTCAAACGGTGACTGAAAGGATTGTTATAAGTTCCTGCAGTAGTTTCGACAAAAATGTAACAGAGCAACGCCATCTGTGAAGTCCATTTGCCCGAAAATACAGAAGATGACGCTGGAAGACCTACGAGTGAGCCGAAACTCTCCCACCTACGTTTGGCAGCGGCACAAGATCGGCGAAACATGCGTGTCCGTGAACTTAGACAGTGCATGTGTTGTCGGTGCAGTAAATAATTCAGTTTTTCCTATTGCTGACTGGCTGTTAATAGAAACGAAAAGACGAGTCCCAGAAGGCAGTCTTAAAGAAGGAGACACGATCGCTGAGACAAGAGCTTTAGTAGCCTGAAGTTTCCGATTCCTGCTCGAATGGTGGGTTCGAGCAAGAATCCGAAATGTCAGGCTAATAAAGCTCTCGTTCCAGCGATCGTATTTCCTTTTTCATGATTGGCTCTTGGCAGCTTGTGAATATTTCGCAGTTATTCCGACGCATATGATAGATTTCAGCTAAAATATTTATATCAACTTTTGAATTTTTCCAAAGGAATCTGATCCAAAGAATTTAATTCAGGTTTGCACGTTAATTTCTTCGGGAAGTAAACAGGACAAAAATCTTAAGCGTTTAACTATATGGTCGTCAGAAGGCTGCCGTCTGCCTATCCTTCAGATCGACATACTTCTTTTTGTCCTAAGTACTACATACACGACTAGACCACCCTCCGTGATGACTATTTTCCTGAGAAATTTCTGCAGGTTTTTCGTCACAGTTGACGTCCACTTTCAAACCAACTATCCTAGTTGATGAGTTGCAAATATCTCCGCTGCACTGCTATCTTTCCTTCATCACTTTCTGTGTTTTGTAATAAAAGATGATCTCATTTGAAGACATATACAATGTCGCCAGCGGTTGGCACTTTCTCCTTGACCGTCCACCTGCAACGACAGTTTGCCCTAATTCTCAGACGTTCGTGACTTCTATCATATCTCCTGTCAGGTGTCAACTCAAAAACTGGTAGTCCTGCCATCCTTGACACATTTTCTGGCGAGTGGCATAAAAAACCAGAGATGAGACCTGTCATAACAACAGCTGCAAAATACTTATGTTAATATTTTTGACTTAAACTATTTTTTGTTTCCCACGACGGTCTTGATGCTTAAAGCAAAAAAGGTTTGCAGAGAAGTCTGCAAATGGTGTTGGAAAAAAATGTTTTGTTCTTTCTATACTTTTGTCACAGTCGCCCAGCGCAACGCATTCCGCACAACTACATTCAAAGGCCAATCGCATGAAATATTAACCAAATACTGCAATACGGAATTAGACAGAATGGTATTACCGAAAAGGACAAGGAAGACTAGAAGAGCCGTTTCTGGCTTATTGGCCGTCCACACCCAATCATGCTCAACATCGAGGTTTGGTGCACCTGGGGCTCGATCCCGTGACCTGCTAATTAGAAGGCCAACGCTTCTAACAGCTAAGTCACTGGCGCGTAATTTTGTCGGTTGTGATCGGGAATATACAATAGTGGAGGGGTGCTCATCGATATTTTTTACGAAACTCACTCGTCCAGTTGTGCCTTACGAGCTCTTTCTCGATCCCAATCAGCAGCCACACAGCGGCGCATGATATAGGCAAAATGGTATTGCCGACAAACACAACGGAGTCTGGAATGGCCGTTTCTGCCTTAGTGGCCGTCGTCAGCCAGTCGTACCCAACCCCGAAGTGCGGTGCAACTGGTGCTTGCCTGTATCGGCAACACCATCCTGTCGATATCATCGCCGCTATGCAGCCGCCGGTTGGACTAGAGAGGGCACCCATGAGGCAAAACAGGGCGAGTGATTTCCGTAGAAACGGCCGGTTGGCGCCTCTCTACCATCGTAATACGGTTTATATGGGAAAAATTACTCAAATAAAAAGTAGTATTCATCGTGGCCAGCCGCAAAGTCGAAATATTGCAGTCAATCTGGAATGTCGGCCGCTAAATGAACTCCTTTTCGCTCGCTTGTAAACACAATTTCGGTAAAAATATGCCTGCCTTATAGCATATCTTTTTTCCATTGATTTTCACAGCTCTTGTAAATTTAAAAATAATTTTTGAACGGAATCTGAAATATAATTTCTTGCGTGGGTTGGTAGAAGTCTTGCTTTATTTAAATGTTTAACTCGAAGAGACGATTTCCTTCGATTGTCAAATTACTTTCAGTTCTCAATAGATTTAAAACCCTGATTGTCACGTCACTTATGTTTGCCTCTTAAAAGTTTCAATATGCTCACATTCCATGTAAAGAAAATTATTCTTTCCTGTCTATCATAAAGATGATACCATGGAGGAGCCGTTTCGATTTGCATTGGATCTGCACTATCTTTTTATGTTTAATAAAACGGACAAAAAAATGCGCCCCTCATATTTAAAAACTGAATAATCTTAAACGTTTTCAAAAACAAAGGAGCCCTTCAGACGAGTATCATACTTGAAAAAGACATGATTTGCCAATAGAAGCGAAGAGATGAGTCCCAGGAAGCAGCCTTGAAGAAGAAGACACGATTGCCGGGACAAGAGCTTTATTAGCCTGACGTTTCGGATGCCTGCTCGAGTCCATCATCAGAGACATAAGCAGATAAGGGTCTCTGATGCTAGATTCGAACAGGAATCCGAAACGTTAGGCAAATAAAGCTTTTGTCCCGGCGATCGTGTCTTCTTCTAAAGACATGATTTATTACCATTAGAGTGCAGAAAATTATATCTGTTTTTGTTTTGATCTTTGCGTATTTTAACATTCCATTAAAAGGTTTGCTACTTAGACATTCCTTTTGAACCATAATGGTCGCTTGCAAGAAAGTGGGAGAAATTCTCTTAAAAGCCGGACATCCTGTCATAATTGAAATACTTCCGGACAGAATTGCGTTAAAATTAATATTAAAACCTTATTAAATTATCCACTCGCAATTTAAAACGAATTTGATAATTTTGGTAAACTTTTTCTAACTTTAATTACTAACTGTAAAAGCGATGCACAAGCCACGGGACTGCTAAGTAGGCGAGTTATACGGCGCGCAATAGCAGCGTGCATACTGCGACCTTATGAACGGTTGTCTCAATAAGAGATAAAGAACGACTCCACTTTGATACCCTCTTTAGAAACCTGTCAGCAAAATACATAGCCCAATCGCCATTGTTATTATCCGTTGTAGTGACAAGTGTAGATCTGTCTTCTAGATTTTAATTTAATTACCTGTCAGAAATCATGTCAAAGATCGTTGATGCATGGACTTACGGGGGGGTGGGACATTACAGAAACCATTCGGGTTTGACAGAAGGCCACTGTGGCGAAGTCAAGGGGCGGGGAAGAGGTAAAATCTGCACGGGAAATCCCATTAGCAAATTGTTTTATGGTTGAGAAGTGGCATCAACTAAAGAGAAGGCAGACGTACAAGTGACGGCTGAAGGTAAGCGAAGACCATGTCTCAAGATCAGCGTACCCTACTTAAGAAAATCAAGAAATGACAGAAGCGCAGTAAACGATGATAGGGGAATGCACGTAACTACTGATTGTCTGATAAAAGTGCGATTGTTAAGTAGACTAAAATCAGGACTAAGTCCCGTGTCCTGAGAGACGACATTTATAGAATGACTGATGTTTACTTCGTTAATCCTGTGTTCAGTGTACAAATTCGCTGGTAATATTCTACTCACTTTTTAGTTTTATAATGAGTGTCGTTGTTAAAACGCTATGTTAGTGTAGACGATTGAACGTTGTGCAGAATAGGAACGATCGGGAATATGCAATGGTAGGGGTCGCTCACCAGTCGTTCTTGCGGAAATCACTCGTTCCTTTGTGCCTTACGGACTCTCTCTCGATCCCAAACAACAGCCGCACGGCGGCGCATGATATAGGCAGTATGTCATTACCGACAAAGACAAGGGAGACTGGAATGGTCATTTCTGGCTTATTAGCCGTCGTCAGCTAGTCATACCCAAAACCCGAAGTGTGAAACACTTGAGGCTCGAACTCGCGACCTGTTAGTTAGAAGTCCACGCCTCCAACTGCTGGACCACGAGCCCGTTTGCGACTTTCAGAACTACTTTAATGGGATCAGCAGCGTGATTAACGCATCATGTTTGCCAGAACTGATGCCCTGAGCGGCAGCCAGGAAAAATCATTCCCTTTAAATTAAGAACTTTGATAACCCTTTCGACATTTAGTCAGGACCGTTGAAACAAATGATCATCAAGAAGGCCTTTGGGGGGAGAGTAGATATTTGCTGCGAGTTTGCGGCAAAAATCTAACAGAAAACTCGCAAAGCACCACCTCATAATGCTGGGATGCCTTAGACTCTCATTCTAACACTGTTTTGTGGGAACGTTTCTTTCTTGCTTTCCTCTAAACAAGAAGGAACAGGTATATCTTCGCGGTTATTGTATTTACAAAGATGACGTAGACAAAGGCGAGCATGTATAACTGCGACATCATTTTCTTTCCCTGTAGCAGTTGTTCTGTCTTTTATAGAGGGTGAACCATTTTACCTCCCGTATCCTGGTATATTTTATTTCCTTTTTATTAAAATTTTAATCCTGAGGGAATGGGTGCTCCACGCTATTATCTTGTGAGAAAAACCATTTAAGGCTATAATTAATGTAAATAAAGGCAGTTCGTGGCCACAATCAATGGTAGAATACAAAAACGCATCGCTCAAAATGTATTTTATTCATTTTTCTACACTATATTAATCAGAAAATCTTGACTATGGCCTATTTCCCTAATAAGAAAGCATAGAGAAATCAACAATGCATGTCCTCAGAAGAGGCGATTATGTTACATTGGAGTCGTGGTTGTTTACGGCTGCTTCCCTAGAAAAGTCAAAACGTAAGACAATCTGACTAAAAACGGCAGGCTCTTATATTCTTGCACTAGTATCATTGTGGACACCATTGTTGTCGTCAAAAATGTTTTCTTAAGTAAAAAAATCCAAAGACCTTGTAGCGTTTGCTGCCTTTGTTCGAGCGCACTCTCATGCCTCACAACTTTGTGAATATTTTCATTGAATAACCCAGCGCATCTTTGTCAGTTTTGTCCCTTCAAGGGGTCTTTTCATTTAATCCTGCCGTCGGTGTTCCGTTGGGCCGCGTTCCCACTAAGTGCCCAAAAGCTTTATTGTTTAGAAGAATACGAAGATGCGATAACTGAAACAGGAGGTGTATTAGCCTGACCTTTCGGATTCTCACTCGGGCCCATCATCGGAGTCAGTCGGAGATAAGGGTAGTGGTGGTACAAAGATTGCAGTGCTCATAGTACATAGCTGTCGTGGGATCACGTGCTAACTACAAGTAACAACTCTCGATATCACTAATGAGGGTCGTAATTAATGCGATGATGTGCTGTCAGTACGCGTCCAAGACGTTTATGGTCGCAATTTCATCATCCGTATTGAATGTTGGCGTAATGGTTAATCGGCAGTTTGACCCACTGTCACTGGAATTGATGCTCGTATGCTCCCTCCTCACGTGACTGATTTCGCTGCCCAGGGAATAGCAGAGCACCAGATATGGTTACGGGAGGACATTGTACTTGTTTTTAGATTGCCGGCCTAAGAACCATGACTCGAGCAGATCGCGGCTGACGTGGTTGTCAGCTCTTGTGAGGATTTCGGCCCCTTGAAGCTTGAACATATGTTCTCGTTCCGTGGAATGAGCCGCCACCTGAAAGCTGCCGTCTTTCCTCCTCGCCGCCGCTACGTGGTCGGCCATCCACGTCCGGAGTAATTTCCCAGTTTCGCCATTGTTTCCGGCAAAGGACTCTAGACATTTCCTGCGTGGCAGCGGGCCTTTCAGCCTCATAACTGGGCGCCTGATGGTTTCGTCCGGCCTGTGTGCAATCGCAACTCCAAGTGGAGTGAGAAGGCGACGGACGACTTCCGAGAGGTTCTTCACGTACGGAAGAGCCCGCCAAAATTTAGGGCCGGTTGGATTTGGTCTCTGGTGTCGTTTGTGTATGCATTTGTTGACAAAGTTGAACGGGTGGCCATTGGCTCTCAGTAATCTTCGAAGGTTTTAAAAATTAGCAAACTTGGCTTCCGTTTCATGCAGTTCACCTCAACATCAGGCCAGTGAACTTCTTCTTCTAGTGATCTCATCGCATCGTTCTTCTAAACGGCCTTCTGGAACTAGTTTGTTTGCTTTTATCAGGTTAATTGTGCACCTCAGACCACTATTTTTGTAGTATTACGGGCAAACAGTGCAATTCCTGCGGAATACTGTGTTCGGTGTCTATACTGCCTAAAAGCTCACCAGGTACACAAATGCACTGCCAGCATTGTCCCTTCTATTTTTAAACTTGTAAACGCTTGCACGTTGTCGCTCTGTAGGAAAGCGTGTCTATTTCTTAGTCTTGATTTCCGTTTTCGAAATAAACATACTGCCCTTACAGCGCGCGCGGAGGAATGCCCCCACAAATGAAGCCTCACTGAAATCTTGAGAGATGTTCCCTTCTTTATGAAGAGATAGAAGGGGAAAGAGGGTTAGTTACTCTACACGTTAGGTTCTTTGGCCGGGTTTTTTCAACCACTAACTGGCCACCTAGTTACGTCAGTTAATGCAGTTGCGGAAGTACGCTCACCAAATCCAAATGCCACTAAGTCCCATTTATCATCCGACTGTTCATTTTTATGAGCAAGCATCGCCTGTGCTGTGTTACTGGCTATAGGTGAGAAGAATCTTCGAGCTTTTTGTGGTTCAATGACTGGAATTTCCAATAACCTGTTAGTCTTGGTCCTCTGATAGAGCTGCCCACCCAAGCTGTCTCCACCGTCTCCAATTTTGCAGACTACTTTGCTGCCCTATCAAAGACATTCCAATAATGCTAGGATGTCGACTTTTAAATTAACTACTTTTTGTCTGTTTTCAAAACTTCCTCTCCGTCTTAAATGACTACTTTTCTAGTATTTTTTTACTCGTTGGCTTTTGATGCCCCTGTTAACACAAATATATTATATGCAAAACAGAGCTCCATCTTGTATACATTTGGTCGAGAATAACGTTTTCTCCATTTTTTTATTTGAAAAGAGAGTATATTTAGTTTTTAAATACAGTTTTTAATGTCCGCACAATCACATGTCGCCATCCTTGTTTTAGAATTCACAAATAGCACGCATTGCCTCAAAGAAGTATCACACTTTTCTCTAAACTGTTAGGGAGATATCGTAGTAGACTCATCAAATCATGCAATACGTGTAAGCAAGATTGCATACTTCAAAAATGTTATTAATATACGTACTGAGACAATTTTGTTCGAATGAACTCTTTAGGGTGTTAAAAATCGCATGACCATAAAGGTCTTTAAAACCGGAGATTATCATTTCTTGGAGTAAAACGTTTGCAGAATACGAGGCGGATTATTTTCCGTTCACGATGTTAATACGATACAATTGAATTTATGGTGGAATTCAATGTCAGTTGAAAATTCACCTTACCTAGGGAGTCTTTTTTTTAACAGTGTCGTTTTTGTAGACTGCCAAAAAGAGCTCATTCAAAAGTCGGGATCCTGGTTTGAATAAAATATCCTACATTATGCTGCGTGGTTATTAATTATTTAAGTAGCCTTTTTGCTCAGATCAGTCATTCCAGAATTACGTCCCACTTAAAAAAACCGTCATTTGCGGCAAATATTTTATTTGAATGCTACACCTCTTTCGCGAAGTCTCGTAAAGCCCTCTCTGTCAATTCTTTCACATTTGCAGACCTCCTACAATGTAACTCCAAGACTGGGCTAAGTGCCCCATATATCTTTATTGCTACCGTTTACTCTCATCTCAAAAACCTCAGAAGATAGCGTGTCTAAATATACTTATGCATTTTTGATGTCATTTCCGCTCTTCGTGTTCTTCGATAGCAGCCACTTGCCACTCTGGCAATCCCAATGTCTTTTTTCTTTTCCCGTTGACTACCAACGCTGTATGTTTGTCGACGGCAATGCTGCTGCCGACCTCGTCAAAATTGCTTTGATCCCCAACTTCGTAGGCTTTTAACTATTACATATACTGTCAGGAGACAAATAATCACACATCTGTATGCTACTGACTGCCTGTTAGCGGTGCGTGTGTGAATATTACGCGGTTATCCCCCAGTAGCTGACGAATGTCAGCTCCACTATTCATATCAGCGTTCGGACAGTGTTTAAAAGGGTTGCCCTAAGTTCCTGCAGTAGTTTCGACAAAAATGTACCAGAGCAACTCCATCTGCACATGGGGAAAGTGGAGTCCATATGCCAGAAAACACAGTAGAGAACGCTGGGGGACCCGCGGGTGAGCCGAAACCCTCCAACCTATTTTCGGCAGCGGGACAAGATCGGCGAAACACGCTAATCCGTGCATTTGGACAGTGCGGTAGATAATTCAGTTTTTCCTATTGCTGACTGGCTGTTAATAGAAACGAAAAGACGAGTCCCAGAAGGCAGTCTTAAAGAAGGAGACACGATCGCTGAGACAAGAGCTTTAGTAGCCTGAAGTTTCCGATTCCTGCTCGAATGGTGGGTTCGAGCAAGAATCCGAAATGTCAGGCTAATAAAGCTCTCGTTCCAGCGATCGTATTTCCTTTTTCATGATTGGCTCTTGGCAGCTTGTGAATATTTCGCAGTTATTCCGACGCATATGATAGATTTCAGCTAAAATATTTATATCAACTTTTGAATTTTTCCAAAGGAATCTGATCCAAAGAATTTAATTCAGGTTTGCACGTTAATTTCTTCGGGAAGTAAACAGGACAAAAATCTTAAGCGTTTAACTATATGGTCGTCAGAAGACTGCCGTTTACCTATCCTTAAGATCGAAATACTTCTTTCTGCGCTAATTGCTGCATACACGACTAGACCCCCCTCCGTGATGACTATTTTCCTAAGAAATTTCTGCAGGTTTTTCGTCACAGTTGACGTCCACTCTCAAAGCAACTATCCTAGTTGATGAGTCGCAAATACCTCCGTTGCGACTCCTATCTTTCCTTCATCACTTTTTGTGTTTTGTAATAAAAGATGATCTAATTTGAAGACATATACAATGTCGCCAGTGGTTGGCACTTACTCCTTGACCGTCCACCTGCAACGACAGTTTGCCCTAATTCTAAGACTTTCGTGACTTCTATCATATCTTCTGTCAGGTGTCAACTCAAAAACTGGTAGTCCTGCCATCCTTGACACATTTTCTGGCGAGTGGCATAGAAAGCCAGAGATGAGACCTGTCATAACAACAGCTGCAAAATCTTTATGTTAATATTTTCGACTTAAAATAATTTTGTTTCC
This sequence comes from Spirometra erinaceieuropaei, assembly GCA_902702965.1. NCBI lineage: Eukaryota > Metazoa > Platyhelminthes > Cestoda > Diphyllobothriidea > Diphyllobothriidae > Spirometra > Spirometra erinaceieuropaei. The sequence continues at coordinate 1,071,517 of CACRXP010000111.1, forward strand.
CACGAAGATTGTGATGCTCAAAGAAAAAGGTTTGCAGAAAGTTTAAAAATGGTGCTTGGAAAAAGTTTCTTGTTCCTTCTTTACTTTTGTCACGGTCGCTTAGCCCAACGCATTCCACTTGATTACATTCAGCGGCTAATCTCATGAAATATTCACCGAATACTGCAATGTAGACTTACACAGAATGATATTATCGACAAAGACAAGGGAGACTGGTATGGCCGTTTCTGGCTCATTGGCCGTCGACACCCAATGATGCTCAATCTCGAGGTGTGGTGCACCTGGGGCTCGATCCCGTGACCTGCTAATTAGAAGCCCAACGCTTCTAACAGCTGAGTCATGGCCGCGTTGTCTTGTAGGTTGCGATCGGGAATATACAATAGTGGATGGATGCACACCGAGAGTTTCCACGAAACTCACTCGTCCAGTTGTGCCTTACGAGCTCTCTCTCGATCCCAATCAGCAGCCGCACAGCGGCGCATGATATAGGCAGAATGGTATAGCCGACAAACACAAGGAAGGCTGCAATGGCCATTGCTGCCTTATTGGTCGGTGTCGGCCAGTCATACTCAATCCCGAAGTGTGGTGCACCTGGGGCTTGCATGTATCGGCAACGCCATCCTTTCGATATCCTCGTCGCTATGCAGCTGCCGGTTGGACTAGAAAAGGCACACATGAGGCACAAGACGACGAGTAATTTCCGTAGAAACGACCGGTGTGCACCTCTCTACTGTCGTAATACGGTTTCATTGGGATACATTACTTAAATAAAAAGTAGTATTCATCATGGCAAACCGCAAATTCGAAATATTGCAGTCAGTCTGGAATGCGGACCGCTGAATGAACTCCCTTTCGCTCGCTTGTAAACAAATTTTCGTTAAGAATATGTTTGCCTATTAGCATACCTTTTTTCCACTGATTTTCACAAATCTTTTAAATTTGAAAAGACCTTTTGAACTGAATCCGATATAAAATTTATTGCGCCGGTTTTGTAGAAGTCTTGCTTTATTTAAATGTTTAATTCGAAGAGACGATTTCTTTCGGTCGTCGAATTACTTTCATTTCTCAATGGATTTAAAACCTTGATTGTCACCTCACTTATGTTTGCCTCTTAAAAATTACAATATGCTCGCATTCCATATAAAGAAAATCAGCCTTCTCTCTCTGCCATGAAGACGGTACCATGGATTGGATCTGCACTGTGTTTTTATGTTTAGTAAAACGGACAAAAATGCGCCCTCATATTTAAAAACTGAAGAATCTTAAACGTTTTCAAAACCAAAGGAGCCCTTTAGACGAGTATAATACATGAAAAAGACATTATTTGCCAATAGAATCGAAATGATGAGTCCCAGGAAGCAGTTTTGACGAAGAAGACACGGGCTCTATTAGCCTGACGTTTCGGATTCCTGCTCGAATCCATCATCAAAGAAAAAAGCAGATAAGGGTCTCTGATGATGGATTTGAACAGGAATCCGAAACGTTAGGCTAATAAAGCTCTTGTCCCGGCGATCGTGTCTTCTTCTTAAAGACATGATTTATTACCATAAGAGTGCAGAAAATTATATCTGTTTTTGTTTTGATCTATGCGTATTTTAACATTCCATAAACAAGTTTGTTACATAGACATTACTTTTGAACCATAATGGTTGCTTGCAAGAAAGTGGGAGAAATTCTTTTAAAAACCGGACATCCTGTCATTACTGAAATTCTTCCGGACTGAGTTGCATTAAAATTAATATTAAAGCCTTAATAAATTATTCGCTCGAAATTTAAAACGAATTTCAGAATTTTGGTAAACTTTTTCTAACTTTAATTACTAAGTGTAAAAACTATGCATAAACCACGGGACAGCTAAGTAGGCGAGTTATACTGCGCGCTATAGCAGCGCCCATACTGCGACGTTATGAACGGTCGTGTCAATAAGAAATAAAGAACGATTTCATTTTGATACCCTCTCTGGAAACCTGTCAGCAAAATGCATCTTCCAATCGCCATTGTTATTATCCGTTGTGGTGACAAGTGAAGATCTGTCTTCTAGATTTTAATTTAATTACCTGTCAGAAATCATGCCGAAGATCGTTGACGCATAGACTTACGGGGGGAGGGGGGGGTGGGACATTACAGAAACCATGCGGGTTTGACTGAAGGCCACTGTAGCGAATTCAAGGGTGGGGAAGAGGGAAAATCTGCACGGGAAATCCCATTAGCAAATTGTTTCATGGTTGAGAAATGGCATCAACTAAAGAGAAGGTAGACACACAGGTGACGGCTGAAGGTAAGCGAAGACCACGTCTCAAGATCAGCGTATCCTCCTTAAGAAAATCAGGAAATGACAGAAGCGCAGTAAACGATGATAGGGGAATGCACGTAACTACTGATTGTCAGATAAAAGTGCGATTGTTTAGTAGACGAAAATCAGAAATAAGTCCCGTGTCCTGAGAGACGACATTTATAGAATGACTGATATTTACTTCGTTAATCCTGTGTTCAGTGTACAAATCCGCTGGTAATATTCTGCTCACTTTTTCGTTTTATTATGAGCGCCCTTGTTGAAACGCTATTTTAGGGGTAAACGATTGAACATTGTGTAGAATAGGAACGAAAACCGATTACGCGTACACTTTTCCTAAAGCAAACGTCCTCTATATAGCTACAGTTTGCAGCTACCCATAAATATCACTTCTATTCTATGGTGTTTATCGCCAACACAATTGCTCTTAAATCCTGCATTGAAATAATTCCCGATCACAACCGACAGGACAACGGGCCCGTGGCTCAATGGTAGAGCGTTCAACTCCATGACCAAAGATCCCGGGTTCGAATCTCAAGTGATCCACACTTGGGGTTGGGTATGACTGGCTGATGACGGCCAATAAGCCAGAAATGGCCATTCTGGTCTCCCTTGTCTTTGTCGGTACCATCTCATCTACATACACTACTAGTCGCTGTGCGACTGCCTGCGAGGGTTTAAGTCTGAGCCCCAAGGCACAACGGAACGAGCATGATCCGTAACCTGATCGGTGAGCGCCCACTATCATAATTAACATTCCCGATCACAACCGACAGGACAACGGGCCCGTGGCTCAATGGTAGAGTGTTCAACTCCATGACCAAAGATCCCGGGTTTGAATCTCAAGTGATCCACACTTGGGGTTGGGTATGACTGGCTGATGACGGCTAATAAGCCAGAAATGGCCATTCCGGTCTCCCTTGTCTTTGTCGGTACCATCTCATCTAAATCCCCCTATGTTTTCATTCCAGGGCCTATTTTAGGATGTTCTAACGTAGTAATCGAAGACAATTGCGGGACACTACTGTAATCTTGAAATAAATGCTACTGCAATACGCTCACGCAATCTCCATTCGGAATAACAATTAAAGTGTACCAGGGGTATTTTATTGGCATCCACGTTCTTTGAGGACTGATAATTCGTAGTCATATGCCGACATCGGCAAAAGAATGTTTCATGATACGCATTGACTCTGTGACAGGGCTCGCAAGTGTGCCTCAGCTGGTAGTATCGCATAGAGCATATTGCATGTTTCACCCGCGGTATAGGAAGTTGCCGGTATTTCATGAAGTCCCAGTGGCCACGACCTTTAATTATCATGTTGCAAACAATTTCTCCGTGCACAAAAACGTGGCAGTGAGCAAAGTAATTGGACTACTTTAAGAGCGTGTGTAATGGCGGCGTCGATGTCTTTTAAACGGTGGTTCCATTGCCACTTGCACGGCCGGAAATAATATTTGTAATTTTTGCCGAGTCATTTAACACATGCGTTTTGGTACCGTGGTGTACGTTGTCGTATCGTAAAGTTAGTGATGCTGTACCTGGTGTCCGTAGAGCATTGCATGTCTTGCTAGTCGTCGCTAATATTTTGAGCTTAATGCGGCCAGTGCTAGTGCTTTTGAGTTTTAAGCCTGTATTCTTCAATTAGATTTTATTGCTGTTTTTGCGTTTTTGCATCTTTTAACATAACAAACGTGTATGTTATAAGATATTTAATTCTGATCGTGCGCTAACCGGAGAATATCTCCTTGAGGATGATATATGTGCCTTTAAATATTCTCAGGCGTCAATGCGCGATTTCAGAGAAAACCTTTTGGACAAACATTATTATGCGCGGCAGAAATATTGATTTTCCCAATTGGGCGAGAATCCCTCAGCTTCAGCTAACTAAACGCACTGCATGTTTCAGGCAATACCCGCGCAGCGGGCAGGGCAAATGAATCGATATTTGCAAACTACTGATTAGTTATTGCCCACTTCTAAATTACTCGCGGTTATTTTGCAGAACGAAATGGGTGTCCATTTTTGGGCCGAACCCAAAACAATCAGTTCCGAAGGATTTATGCAGCGTTTGCATTTCTGAGTCGGTTATACGATTGAAAATTGAAAACTGTAGCATACACACCAAAAATAACACGCGGAAAGCTGAGGTGTCCATAACTGGACCGGACTTCCCAGAGCTAACTGATGCAAAGTTGACGGAATACGCTTCTGGTTTTTAAGCTGATATGCAGGCTCTCAGCATTGTGGAATGTTCAAACCTTGCATCCACCAACGTCACCTGTCCCTTTTTGGAGAATAACTGAATCAAATCCTTCATATTACATCAAAGAAGGCAAAATAATATGTACCTGTTCCTTTTATGTATATGTCCACCTCCTTTAAATGCAACCTAGCGAACAAGACACATAACAAGTCGCGAGATCTAGACTGAGTTTGTTGCAATGAAATCTGTGATTATTTGTAATCTTCCTATTAAGGACGAAAAAAGCGTAGTCGAAAAAAGTTATATCGGTGACTTTACTTTTTACACATTTCACGATCAGTGGGCTATCGCAAATAAGCTTAGTCACTTAAATACCATACCTTACCCATCTTTCACAAGTTCAGTCCTGTTTATAGCCAAGTTCGAGTCTCAAACACCTGCTCTCATAGAAAGTAAAGGGGTTGGTCATCGAAGATATTGCATACGTTTCCTCGGAAAACAAGCTTGGTAGCAGAACTAGAAAGCCTTTATCACAACGTTTACCTGACTAAACGAATTTGGTGCTCAAAATATACAACTGGACTTGATCTACGTTAGGCTGAAAATAAGGTTTACAATCATTTTGATGGAAAAATCACTGAGAGAGTCTGGAAACAGTTCACCTGAGACTGAAAATGATTGGCGAATACTGGGGTGAAACTGTATGCGCAGACATTGTTTCGATGTAAAATGTCTGCGTGTCTAAATTTTCGAAGAAAAACAAACGCTTGCATGCATTTTGCTGCAACCAGTTCGGGGGCTTCGCAGGATGTTACAATAATAAATAAGCGTGATGTCTCCGAATCAACTTCTTTTTGAGGAAACAAAACTTTGTGCTGCATTTAAACGAACACTTACAAGGAGGCCAAACACACATTCACATGTTTCTTAAGAGTCTCTATGCGTAGGTGAATGCAAATTCGATGGATTTGCATCGTAGTCAGAAGATGCATTTCAGTAATTCCAAAAATCCATAAACAAATGCTCTGTGGTAAAGCTGATTCCATTTTAGCCTTTTTTTAGACACTGTAACTTGCTATTAAGCATAGTTTGGTTTTTCGTGGAAATAATCTCAAAATACCACTATTTACTAATAAAAACTTATTTGCGTGGTGAAACTCTGTCGCTTAGGTAGATGTGAATATATAACTAAGAACTCTTCCAACTGCACGCATGTTTTGTCTGAGTTTTTCTATTGTCAATGCATTAGACATATAAAATAATTAAACTCGCTTATTTTAAAAAGCATAAGGAGACACTGGTTATTTGCACCGGGAGAGGTTTTCAAAACGCTTGATGAGACTGCCAGAACGAGTCACATTTCCCAGGGAGACAGCTGAGCTTGTTTAATCTAATGTCTTGATAGTTGCCATTCAAACGCATTTACGTTTAGGCCGATAATAATTCCCTAAAATGATATTGTCTGCAGTCAGCAATAGAGCATCCCGTTCTGCTCTCAGTCCCTCAAGTACAAAGTAGAATGAGGTCAAAACATTTCTCACCGTAGGCTTAAAAGCAAATGCTGCCAGAAATGTATTGTCAACAAAGACAAGGAAAACTGGAATGGCCATTTCCGGTTAATTGACCGTAATCACCCAATGTCGAAATGTGGACCACGACCGTTGGTTAAAATTCCAATGAGCCACGGGCTCGTTTTCCTGTCGATTGCGATCAGCAATATGCAATGGTGAGAGGATAGCCATTAATCGCGCTAAAGAATTTATCTTTCGCCTTGACGCTCCCCCTCGGTTCCTGCCAGCAGCCACACAACGGTGCGCGATATAGGATATAGAATATAGAAGAACGTCAATATCCAAAAAACAGTCTTTCGTGCTACCAGTTTATGTGACATTCAAGAACTGTTTCTGCATGATCGTACAAGCTGCGTCAGAATGAACCTAGAGCACTCTGGGTATGTGATTATGCGTAAACCCATGTTACGAAGGAAGGTTCTCTAAGTTTCTGAACACTAGAACATCGCGACCAACCCATATTCCTTTGCGATGGAACTGGATTTTTTTGAACATTTTCATTTAGCAATCCGATTAATGCAGTTAGATGCTTACAGCGTGCGACTGCTTCGATAGGTCTTGCGGGTCGATTTCAAGAGGTTTCTTTACAGTGTGTGACAGGGCTCATGAAATGTTAACCGAAATTCTGAAATTCGTTTTCGATTAGGAAGGATTACTTAAGTGCGGTTGTAATATTAATTTGCTTGCAATATAATCTCATAATAGTTCGGACTCATCAGGATGTGGGCTTTTAAATGCACTTCTTTGTGGCCTCCTGCAGAAACCACACTCGGTAAAAAACGACTACTTAAGCAGCATGCAATTTTCCTATTGATTTTCATTAATCTCAAAATTTCAAATATATTTTATAAAAATCATACACACAAATATGCTTTCCTTCACTACCTTGGTAGAAAATCACATCGTTTTATATGTTATAGCCGAATAAATTGCAGATTTGAGTTTTAAAAAGGTTTTCTAATTACCGAATAATTTTGAGCCCCATCTGTCCTTGCATCAGCTTATAGCAATTTTGGTCTACAAGGTGCATGCCTTCCGCGTAAGGAAAATCACATATGCCTCTATGCCTTTAATAACATATCATATTACATTTATACAATTTTGCAATCAGTCTGGAGTGTGTTTTACATTTCATGGGGAGCATTGGTTAAAGTACCTGTGCGATCCTGTATGCATGGACATCGTACGGTCTTAAAAATCCCATAATTGGAAACTTTTTAAAAAGTAAAAATACACTTTATTCGGGTATAAAATATAAAAACAGTGATTTTCCACCGAAGAAGTGAAAGAAAGTTTATTTGTATGCATGCTTTCTATAAAATCTATTTGAATTTATAAGACCAACGAAAATCACTATGAAAAATGAATGCTAATTAAATAGTCATTTTTTATCGAGTGTGGTTTCTGCAGGAAGCCACAAAGAAGTGCATTTAAAAGTCAACATCCTGAGAAGTCCGAAATGTTATAGGGTTATGCTTTATGATAATCATTATTACAAGTTCATCTAAGCAGTCCTTCCTAATCAAAAACGTATCGCAGAATTTCGGCCGACATTTCACGAAGAACAGAATTGCCAACAGAGACAAAGGAGACTGGAATGGTCACTTCTGTTTTACTAGTCGTCGCCAACCGGTCCTACTTAACCCCGAATTGTGTAACACCCGGGGATGTATCGGGACAAAGGGCAGTTATGAAGAATTCTCGACAGCAAAGAAATATATACATTAAACGGAATCTATGTGAAAAGTGTAAACTGGGATCCACCATGACAATTTTTTTGAACAGCGGACAGTAGATAAACTAAAGCTAAATGCGAAAACGAAACATAAATGACGATTGTGACGGATTCACTTATCCAATTCTCACCGAATACTGTTTCTCAGTCAAACGCAGTGTTCTTGTGTGATCCCTGAGGAAAGATGTTATTTTTTAATTTATAGGAAAGGCGAGCGGACTTTCCAAGAGTCACGGTTTTCTATTCTTGAGATGAAAGAGACGTATAAATGGAGATTAATGCCAGATCACACTTCGACAGCCTGGACCAAATATTACTGATGCCTGCGTGCTTAAAGCATGTTCTGTTATGAGTGATTTACCCGGAAAATATTTTATTCCATTCTAGAGTTATTAGGAAGTGCCATATTGCATAGCTTTTCCAAGTTCCTGTGATCAGTCTGCTGTTTTGGATGTCTTTATTCTCTCAGAGCGAAAGAAGTTGTTCAAGCCTACTGGATGTCACATTTAATGCAGTATGACAGACATGGAGATCATTCACTTGTTTAAGTCGCCCTATGGGAAGCTGTTTATTAAAGTTGACATTTTTGACAATATCCATGTGATTACCCTAAAACGCGTACACGTCGTTAAAAATGGAATTCCTCAAGTGTAAATTTGATCTCCATGTACTTTAAATTATGTAAGGAGCCTCTCTTATGAGCGATAAGTCTCCGAAGTAAAATGTCGTTGTGTATACAAAGTAGAGAGTCACAGTGTCAATAGATTTCGAAAGAAGGCCATGCAGACCGTGGTTACGGATGCTCCTCCTAGAGGTTACCTTCATTAGGATAAATCTCCTTGGGGACACTCGGTGCCAATTTTAATTAAGATCTTTTTATACGAATGACGTTCCGCTCTGAACATAAATCAGAATCCCAAAAAGATAAAAAAATTCTTAGGTGTAACTAAAGCACTAACTAAACCTGCAGTAAAACCCGAATATCTTAATACTGGATGACACATTTTAAATGCGCATCCTACCGTTAAAGTGCCCAATCCAAAGTCGTTGCGACATGAACAGTATGCATTCTTGTCATTGACTTTCTATACATCCATAATACAAAACACAGTGGGCATGTTAACCGAAATTCTGAAATGCGTTTTTGTTTTGAAAACTAAGCAGCCTGCGACATAATTATACAATGCTCCAGTTACCTCGGGTTGACGGCTTTTGAAGTAAATTCCTTCTTGCTGCATGCAAAAACTACACGCTGCCAAAAATGACCACTTAACTAGCACGAATTTGTGTCATTGATTTTCAATTCCCTAAACGTTCAATTATATTTCATGGAAGACAGGTATAAAAATATTCATTATTTTGCTTATTCGGTAGGAGTGTGCGTCGTCTTTTAATTTTATGCTCGGACGGAAAGCATTAGGTTTTAAAAAAGTTTCTCATTGTGGAACTTTGTAATACCATGAAATGGCCGTTCATATATCGTCATGCCTCTGCATTTACCAACGTGACTCCTAACGTTAACAATATGGATTTAATCCACTGTTAAATTTTATGAACCCTATGCGGTTCCCCTCTAATACCGTAGAGAAATGTGCGGTTTTTCGTACGCGGGAAATATATGGCTTGTAGTATCACAACCCTGAATCCAATTGTAGCAGTGGAGCGGGTTCAAAATTATCCTAGAAATGGAAATGTTTTTGAAACCAAAGCACACTCTGCCTTCAAGTAAAGGATTTAAAGAAGACGTACTTTTCTACCGAATGAGAAAAAGGATGAACAATGTTTTGCATATTTTCCATCAAACATAATTCGACTTTTTGGGACATCAAACATTAATGAAAAAAATCATGCTACTTCAGTAGTTTTTTTACAATGTGTAGATTTCGCATGCAACTGAAAGGAAATTCATTCGAAAGCCGGAACCCTGGGGTAACTGAAATAGTATAGAATTATGTTGCAAGCTCACTAGTTTTACAACCCTTCTTAATTAATCTTTTCGAAACGAAAATGCATTTCAGAATTCGGTTGACATTTCATGAGTTATCCCACTTACTGCCTATTTTCTGTAAAGCGCGCACAAAAATATCCTGTTTTGACGACTTTGGAATTTTTTAATACGCTGTTTGAATAGAGTTACACCTTTTTTTCTTAGAAAACGTGTTTATCGATCTGGTTACTTGCCACACGCCTTCCGGTGCCCTTGGGGTTCGACTGAGAGCCTTTGCATGCGGTACCATATCGAACGTGGACATGAAAAAAGTGATAAAGACAAAGCCAGGGGAGATTAGTTTAACCATTTTTGGCCCAATAACCGCCTTTGTCAGTCAACTATACTCAATCCTTGGCATAAATAATCTATAATTCCAACTAGGTCTCTGGGTGTTACGTCCATCGTTCTGCCCATAAACGTCTTTCTGTTTAAAAGAATTTTCCATTTACAAGTGTGATTTGGCCAGCAAACAGAAGGAGGGCCATTAAAATGCCGGCCTTTGAAAACCCTATTCTTGACTGACTTAAAAACCTTGTAGTCGTGCCGCCCACTAATTAGTCTTATAACCACACCCAAGTAATTCTCCGTTACTGAACGTATATTCCCGAATTTCGGTTAATATTTCATGGGGCAAATTACGTACGAAATTCTTGCTTTCATCTTTTCCGTCAGCACTCTCTGACCTATAGATGCCCCCAATAGTTCACGATGTAGAACCCGTCTTGGTTCTAAAATCCGTACTAACTGAAAATAAGTCTCGCTGTTTTAATTTTTGACTTAACACACTATAAAGAATTGCTTCTGAAGGGTGACTATTTATAGAACTTTTATGTAAACCAGGTCAAAAGCCAGTTGTGCATTATTATTCCAGGGTTTTACGGTTAAGTAGTGCACAATTATGCATTCCAAAACTGCTTGAGCCGAAAGTTCTGTTGGAGTCTTCAAGTAAACACCAGATTCTTGCTACTACGCCTCGTTCAATTTCCTGAAACAGGTAATTCAGCGTCAATAAATGCAGTTGTTTACTAAAATCGCGACCTCAAATACACTTAAATACGCCGTCGCCATTTCATTTACGAGGATTTAAGTCATTTTCTAATGGAACAGCTTATTCTAAATTTATCTTCCAGCATAATCTTCTGTCTATTTCTTAAATGCGTCATAAATATTTGTGTTTATTTGATGAACCGAATTTCTTTAAATGCACTGATTCCCGTGAAAATTACCATTTAAAGCATCCCTTCCAAATGGTGGATTCAGAGATATCTTACTTCGTGGATTTTTACAAAAAACACTCAATAAACCGTATGCTACAAGCGTCTGCAATATGTTTTTTACCGTTTCTACCCATTGGATTCCATCGATAAAGCCGTTGTCGTAAACATTTTTGTTGCTAACGTTACTGAGTGTGACGTCGGTAAACCTTTAGATAGATTAGTTAAACGTCATTAGATTTGTTAACTATCGTATTTGACGAGTTCTCGTTTACGCACTTTCAATACGTGACCTATCTCACGAAACACGATGACAGAAACTGATGTGAGAATTCGCGGACACCGTAGCCTTGCGCCTTTTGCTCACTCGTCCAGTCTATTACTGCTTGTGCAGATTTATCTGAGCAATTTTCTTAGGCAAAATGATCATACGTTTGGGCAAAAACGGTAAACTTCCTAGTTTTCAGGTAGTTTCCCATGCTAATACGTGTCCTAGGCTTCAGTTGGGCATTTGGAGTGTCTGTCTTTAAAAAGGGATTACGCCCGGCTTCTCAAAAAAGCTTTTCAATCCGTCGTTAATTTCGACACTTTTCATCAGCAAAGTTACTTACCGTAATTTTTTTGCCAACCAGACAGAAGGCATCTGATGGTGAGTCAGTTAAAGGAGGCATGATTATGCCATGACCATCATAAATAGCGACTGCCGCATGTAGGTAGGCAATGCATTTAAAAAGTACCCATTTAAAATATGTACAGGAAAGTAAAAGTAGGGGAACTGCCTTTTTGCTGAACAAAGCGTATGCTGTATTTTAAACACACTTCTCGGTCACTTTCGTTATCACATATATTATGCGAACTGAAATAAATACTCATCAAATATCTTGGAATGTAAAAATGTGGCTGTTGCGTGGCCGAACGTTTCCGCATTTTCATGCAGAAAGACGGCGGTTTTGAAAATACTACTAGGCACCAATATAAAACCGGCTAAGAAACGATATATGTCGCCATTATTTGTTTGAGAATTGGATGTCATGCACCCCGGAATCAATATAATTTTAATCTTTTGTTTTCGTAGCTACCGATTAAATTTATCAGTGGCTTGATGGTTCCGTAACAACAAATTTATTCCGATTAATTAACCTGTTAGACCTTCTGAATCGCTTTACTTAACAGCAAGATCCTGATGAAGCTAAAACTTCGTTGGGCGATATAGGGATATAAAAATCTCTTATTCTCGGTCTTATATGTTTATCACATCCCTCACTTGTCCAATATTGCTGGCGTTCATCCAGAATAACAACCGGACGCTCCCACAACATCATGATTATTGACATTTATACCAGTTTTGTCCATCAACGGTGTCTTAGGCTAGAGAACTGCATTTGAAAACATCTCGTGCGATATAGAGCAGAAAGTGCACGATAACCATCGGACCGGGTTTCTAAAGTTGTTGTTCATCTAGGCCAAAAAGCACAATTAGTCGTTTATCCAGCAATTTTTCCCTATTTCCAATTCAAGTTTGTGTTCATTTTCAGACCATGCGGCTTAATCACAATGGTAAAATCCTTTTATTCGTCGCCTTCATAATTCTTAGGTCTTCTTCTACATTTTGGGGCTTTTTCCAAACTGTCCTACCAACACTAGCAGACCTACATATGCAGCATAAATATTGCATTTTTATTTATGTCGATTGATAGACCAAGAAATCGCGTGCTGAAAAGACTGCTGTGGGTCGACAAACGGAATTATGTCTTCACTGCGTGCAATCGCAAAAAATATATCCTCATTCCTTCTGGCGTAAGACGATTTTACTGGGTTCGTCTGCGAACTAATGCATTTCTTATTGACCCAGCTGCGAAAGACTCGGCGTCTCATGGGAATTTAAACACACGCAGTAAGGAGAGGGCTTTAGTACAGCCAACGCTCTAACCACGTGAGCTAAGAGGCCACGTTGGACGACGCGAGTTTAATCCAATTTTGGCCAAGTTACCCACCAAAACTACTGCAACTTTTGGAATCCACCAAATCCGACACAGTAAGCTGACTGCCCAATCAAGACTTCTTAAGTAATTCACTTAAAATCCATCAGATGACTAACAGGTTCACGTAATTGATTGACGTTTAGGCATATTTTGAATAAGTCGTCGTTTGGCGGGACCTCTTAGCTCGGGTGGTTAGAGCGTTGGCTGTACCAAAGCATTCCCCTTACCGTCGTAGCTTCTAATCCCACCGAGGCACCAAGTTTTTCGCAGTTGGGTAAATATGAATTATTCGAAATCTGTCAAAACAGCTGTGAATTAAGTGAACCTGGTAGTCATCTGGTAAATTCTAGGTGAATAACTTAGGAGATCCTGCTTGGGCAGTCAACTTATTGTATTAGTTTTGGTGGATTCCAGACGTTCCTGTAGGTCATTTGGGTAAGGTGACCAAAATTTGATTAAAATCGCGTCGTCGGGGAGGGACTCCTTGCTCAGGTGGTTAGAGCGTTGCCTGTACTAGAGTCTTTGCCTTACTGTCGTGGGTTCAAATATCACTGAGGCGCCCAGTTGAGTCAATATAAATCCTTTTCGTATTCTGTAGTGGTTTGAGAGTTCCATTTTACGAGCATAGCTCTGCTGTAGAGTACCCATACGTATACTTAAGTATTTCTCAAACGTCTAACATGATACATTTTCGGTAATTGTCCACAAGAACTATACTACTAAAATTATCTCAAAATATGCTCAAAAGTTGAAGTAACCTCTTGATTGTTGTCTTATTCGCGATTAATTATGGAACACTCGCATTCGGCAGAAGCGCACACGTAAGGCATACGAGTTCTTCTGCAGATACTTTTCTAGAAATACATAACTGTATATTCGAATTTGAAAAACGTTCAGGAAAATAATTTTCGTTTTGTTGCAAATAACATGCGTGTTCAGTTCTTGTTTCACCTGATATACGCTGACTGGTAACGTCATCTCAAGCAAACAACGATTATCCTGATGAAACATTCTCGTTTAGATTAACGTTTTTTAATCAGAGCAGCACACACCATTGCATAGATGTTTAATATGACAATTTTTAGCGTAGACGACTGAGTGAATATAAGATGACATTGCATTTTACCCAAAATCGCATATTTTTTTGTTGGCAAAAAACCTAGGAACGCAAACAGTTTGAGCGAAAACGCGCTTTGCGTAACGTTTTTAGGCAATCAGTACAACGCACAGACACGGACGTTGCTCTAATTAAATGTTTGGATTTTGGCCTTTGACTTACTGCTTATGCGTGAAACCAAGAAGCAAACCCAAAAAGCTTATGGCGTCGGATAGGGATGTTTGCTTCAGTCAGTGGCATATGCATATATATGCATAAAATGCGTTCGATTTACCTGTCCAATTACTAGAGTTTTGTAGGTCTGCCATTAGAATCTAGTTTTCTCGTATTGTTTTTTAAAATTTGTTCGAAAAGTGATATATCATTTTTTAATAATGATACCCCTAAACGGGTTTTGAAAACCTCTTGGGCTGGGTTCCTCTGCAGAGCAGGTAAAAAATATGAACACTTCTGGCTGTAAAATCCCCACTTTGCATTGGCAGCCGCATTGAAAGCCATCGAAACTTTTTCTGTCACTACTTGAAGTACTCTTCAAAATAGTTCTCTAACCTTGAGTCTGCAGTCAGGGCGGTTTAATATATAAGTGTCTAACGCAGGCTTCTTCTGGAAGTCCTTCGTCATCAAGGTATGCAAAAGGTTGATATCCTCCAGGCCTTTTTCTCTCTGAAATAAGAGGCGTAAAGATGATAACTTTCTGAACTGAATGCCACGTGGTCTGGATTTTAATCATCCATTCTGAAGTCAGAGAAACTGTCTTTCTTTTCACTGAATTGGTTCAGAGGTGAGATGAAACGTCAGAATGCCGGAAGTTGCTACATCGGTAACACAGTCCATAACCGATCTCGTGAAATGTTGGCCGAAATTCTGAAATTAATTTTCGATTAGGACGAATTACTTAAATGGGGTTGTAATATTGACTAGCATGCACCATAACCCTATAACACTTCGGACTGGCCAGGATGTCGGCTTTTGGAGGCGCTTCTTTTCGATCACTTAAGTAGCATGCATTTTTCATATTGATTTTCGATGGCCTTACAGATTAAAATATATTTTACAGTAAACATGCTCAAAATATGCCTTCCTTTACTCGTTCGTAGAAAATCACCCTGTCTTTATACTTTATACCCAAAGAAGTTGCATATTCAGGTTTTAAACAAGTTTTCAAATTATAGAATATGTTTTAGACATATCTGCCATAACATTAGCGTTTAGTGATTTCATTTTACAAGGTGCATGCTTTTCGTGCAAGCAAAATCATATATTCCTCTACGCCTTTAAGAAGATACCATATAGAGTTCATAAAATGTTGCCGTGAATACGGACTGTGTTATACACTTCATGAGAAGCCTTGGTAAACGGACATGTATGATGTTGTATTTATGGACATCGCACGATCTTGAAAATCGCATAATGATAAATTATTTTAAACCTAAATATACACTTTTTTCGGGTATAAGGATAGGGCGATTGTCTAAGAAAGAGTAAAAAAAGGCATATTTCGTGCATGTTTACTGTAAAATATATTTGAATTTGTAAGACTATCGAAAATCAATATGAAAAATTCATGCTTCTTAAGTGATTATTTTTTGTAGATCGCCCTTCCTGCACAAGATCAGAAAAGAGTGCATCCAAAAGCCGATATCCTGGCCAGTCCGAAATGCTATAGGATTATGCTGTATGCTAGTCAATATTACAACCCCACCCAAATAATCCCTTCTAATTGAAAATACATTTCAGAATTTCGGCCAACATTTCATGAAATTGGTCACGCTTTGTATCTTACTTTAAATATTATTTGCGGGTCTTGGTGGTTCTTTACCTATAGTGCGTAAAAGACCAGTTGAACATTTTTTCTCTAAAGCCTTCTCATTTTACTTCATCGTACATCAGCTATCAGACGTCGGATAGTCAAACTTTAGGAGTTTGAAGTGGAAATTCCTTGACATACGGAAGAGAACTGGAAGAATAAACTGATCAAATTAACCTCTTTCCAAAAATTAAAAGCCAAAAATCGGGTAAAAAAATAAACAGAAAGCATTACCCAAAATAGCGAATTTTGATTAGGGTTAGAAGACATTAAGAGGAGGATATCTTCAAACTGAATATCATGCCGCATAAGTTCAATATATTTCAGTCATCCTCGATGCCAACATTTGCATGTCTGCCTTTACGGCTGCGTGTATAAGTCGTTTAAAGACATTCACTTATTTGGTACTCATGATCTCACTAATCTTTAACTACCTGTTTTGTAGAAAAATTGTGATACCTAATTTTTTATGCTCATTTTTTGATTAATAACGTCCCTAGTTTATCCTTCTTTCGGGAAATCGGCATAAAATAAAGCTTTCTTCCATAATAATTTTGGAAGCTATGCGTCATTTCACAAGCATTTAAGCTTCCAAATAAAAGTCTAAAAAGCTTTTAATGCTCTGCTTTTAAAAAGGCGCCAAACAGATCATATTATTGTGGAATTTATAAGGAGTCGGCCTTTTACATTGTATGAAACATTAATAACTAGTACCTGTGCTGCTAGTATGGAATATTGCAACGCTGAAATATATCCTTCCAGCTGCCTGTCAGAAGTTAGTGAATATTACGCGGTTATCCCACTTTGGCCGTTGGACTTTAACTCAAGTATTCATGTATCGAATTTCTGTCTGCGCTTATAGGCCTTAGAAAAAACTGATCTACTCCAAATTAGCGGTTTATGTCTAAGGAAACTAAAAAAGTAACAATTTCTGAACCTAAGTATCTACCAGAAAGCACACGGGCATAATGGGAAACCCACTAATAAACCGGACACCCCGCAGCTGCGCCATGCAGAGGCAGACTATCGGTGAAACAAACGTGTCCGGGCTTTTATCTAATATCTATGCTGCTAGTACGGTATCGTGCGACGCTAAGGTAAGCAGATTATTCCAGCAGATTTCCACAAGACGTAGTACTCAACCGCGTGCACAGACAAAAACGTAGCCAAAATACCTGCGGGAAATGAACTTGCAAAGCATTCCTTCAAGGAATGCAAACTAAATTACCCGGTCATCAAACCCCTCTTAGAGGTACAGTAGATGTGCTAACTCATGAAATGTCAACCAAAATTTCGAAATGCGTTCTCGTTTCGAAAAGATAAATTAAGTAGTGTTGTAAAACTAATCATGATGCAGCATAAATCTTTAATGATCCAGTTACCTCAGGGTGTCAGCTTTCGAAAGAACTTATTCTCGGCTGCATGCAAGATCTATACTCTGCAAAAAATGACTACTTATGTAGTATGCAGTTTTCTCATTGATTTTCGATGCCCTTGAATATTCAATTATATTTCATGGAAAACATGCACAAAAATATTCATTCGTTTACTTATTCGGTAGAAAATCACGTCTTCTTCCAATTTCATACTCAAAAGAAGAGTATAATTCGGTCTTAAAAAAGGTTTTAATTGGGAGATTTTTGAAAACCGTAAATGTATCTGCATTTACGAATGTGGCTTGTAAAGTTTATAATATTGTTCAAATCGACTGCTTAATTTTAAGAAGCTCATATGGTCTCCTCTTAACACCGTACAGAAATGCATGGTTTTCCGTACACGGAAAATATACAGCTTGTAGTTTTGAAACCCTGATTGCAAGTGTAACAGCAAGTCGGGTTGAAAATTATTCGGGAATTAGAAAAGTTTTTTAAAACCGAATTATACTCTTCTTTTGAGTATGAAATTGGAAGAAGACGTGATTTTCTACCGAATAAGTAAAGGAATGAATATTTTTGTGCATGTTTTCCATGAAATATAATTGAATTTTCAAGGGCATCGAAAATCAATGAGAAAATTGCATGCTACATAAGTAGTCATTTTTTGCAGAGTATAGATCTTGCATGTAGCCGCAAATAAGTTCTTTCAAAAGCCGATACCCTGAGGTAACTGGATCACTAAAGATTTATGCTGCATCATGATTAGTTTTACAACACTACTTAATTTATCTTTTCGAAACGAGAACGCATTTCGAAATTTTGGTTGACATTTCATGAGTTAGCACATCTACTGTACAGATTTAAGATTACTGGTGCGGTTTTTTCTAGCTGTTTAAACAGATGGTCCGAATAATCAACATATCATTTGTTATTACGTTCAAGGCTGATAAGTTTTATTCACACATAAAATCAAACCCAAATTCCAGTTATCCTGTATACGTAATTCACCTGTGGTTTCCTTCATTATGTGCTAAATACGCTGCTGTTGAGTTTTACCTGACAAAAAATCAGGCAAAAATGTTACTTCCACGGTACCGTCTTCCTTTTGAAAAACGTTCACACTGGAGAGAATGTGCCAAGCAACTTGTGACGGCGCCAGAACCAGATTTTCGTGACAATTTTAGAGAAACTCGTGTTACTAGGGAGAAGGCAAGTTTGTCCTCCCTTGTGCATGACACACGTTTGGATGGATGTCGAAGAAAATTTATTCAATGAGCATTGGTGAAAAAGGAGAAAAAGAAGACACTCTGGAAAAGAAAATACTTTGCTTAAAAGCATGAGTTAAAATTCTTTAAAACTGTCCATTAGTATCTATAACTAGAACGTGCATGGGTTTTTGTTCTACCATCAACGAGTTTTTCGATGTACCGAGCCTGAAACAGTTTATGGCGTGCAGCGGTCTATATGGCTGATTTGGTAAACCAGCCTGCGAAAAATTCATCGCTAGTAAAACGACATTCTTGTTACATAAGGCCGAAAAAGGGGACTTTTCGACGTCTATACGGCAACAGCGTGTATCGTTTTGAAGGTAGCAGGTTCTAATAACCCTCTAATCGACAAACCTAATAGGCCCGACCATGGTCGGATAAGGATTGTGAACATATCAACATGCAGGACAATATTAACATATTTTAATCATGCAAAGATGCCCGAGATTTTACTTATCTTTCTGACAAACTGCATGAGCCAAATTTGCTAAAGAAAGATACTAAAGTGGTAGGCATTTTCCAGTGGTTTTTTGAAACTGGAAGAATTTTCAGCAAAGCCTACGCAAAACATTCTGTTTTGTAAGGGTTTTTCGCGAAAATTTTGATTTTTTTAAATATTCATACGAAAGAGGGATTCCATCAAGTTTCTCAAATGACTTTTAGCTCATGAATAATCTAAAGACCGATCTGTTTTTGCACTTGCTTTTTTGTTTTGCTTGTTGGAAGACATACACATCCCACTTAAGGAACGTTAGACATTACTTCATGCGGACAAGATGCTATCATAACTGTCTTTTAATATTATGCGAAACATATAAACCACGCTATGTACTTTATAAGCAGCATTCGTTGTTATTTAAATGGACATTTCACAGTGTTAGTAAATCTCACAACCTCAAGGCTTTTTCAAAAGGATTCTTTTTGAAGAAAAGAGGATGTGAAGAAGAAATAAGTCAAATCTGTGCTTTCTGTAAAATATATTTGAATTTACAGAAGCACTAAGGATCGATATAAAAAAAGCAATTTACATAAACAGGCATCTTAACTCGCGCGATTTTTGAACAGCATAATTTTAAAAGCCGGCATTCTGTCACGAATGGATTATTTTGGGAGTAGGCTGCCATGTCACCTACAAAATTCCCTCGGACGGAGCATAGCTTTTAGCCAAAGAGTGCGGAAAGAGATAAAGTAAGCCCAGTGCTTAAGTCGAATAGTGTCCGGGAACGTCCATACATAGGGTTCCATCTAAGAGCTATAAATCAAACTTGGACATTTTAAAAATCCTCGATTTATCCGCAAACGCATAAGAAATTCCAACAGCTTGTCTAGTGCGGTCAAATACGAGAGCCTCGGAGGTTGTCGAGAAATGCGTATCGCCGATATCGCTCGCGTCACCAATTGAAGGAGTCGAATGATGAGTCGAATCAGTGCGATTCATTGTGTTTTAAAAACGCCTTAAAGCAAATTGTTAGAAGTCAAAAATGTCCTATGACAATTGCGGTAGTTAAGTACTATCGGTCCAGAACACCCGATTATAGTGGGGTCACTTTGTGTTCGTTGACAGTGCACGTTTGCATGTTTTCAGGGCCAGTGTACTCTCAAATAGCTTAGTTGATTCCATGTAAGAGAAACAATTATGAAACCAACAGCTGAGTTAATTCTTTCTACAGTTAGTTTGATTCACGATTCCAGAAAAGCAGTTCAAAAGAGAAAATTTAAATGGCGTTATCTGTTTTAGAGGTTTCTGCCTTGAGATAGTTCTTAGCCCGGCATTATAAGTTGGCGCAAGGCTATGTAATCCTATACTTCTCAAGGCATTAAGAAGCCTAAACTTCAATTTGGAGTTACGAGTAACTCTTTAGTAACGGTAGACGTCCTCTGGTGTAAAATTCGCATCCCCAAATGGTCCTTAACCAAATTCTAAAGTTTTAGAGCATAGTTAGACTTTAGAGTCGACAGCACGCTTCGAAACTGCACAAAGTTGCAGCCATTTTTGAAACCCTTAGTAAATAAAATTCTCGTTGTCAAAGAAGTCTTGAAGTGCATCCCAAATGCCTGATGGAAATGATTGCATTTTGCTAAGTTTGGCATAGAACTTAAGCAGTCGAAAATATAACCGATAAAAGTCCTCCATAGCATGCCGAAACGAAATATGTTTACAGTCCATCAAGTTAAAAGTATATGACGAAAAGCAGATCGATTTCTCGTATGGAGGGCATGAAGTTTAAATTAACTGTGAATTGCAAGTGATTGGATCTAATTCAGAGGCGTGTACAACCAACTCAAACAGTTTCTAATACAAGATGCATTTCATAAAGAAGTACACTGCCAACATGCTGCATTAGTAAGTTGGGTTGTTTATATTATATAGCATTAATTAAAAGTTGGTGATGTGATTTCGGTTGGAAACATTTACTTAAGTAAGAGGATAACACTGGCTGCCATGCAACATAATCGGAAGGTATTTCGGTCCACCCCAAATGCCGTACTCTTACTTTATACCTTTACGACAGCCCAAATCATTTCCCTTATAAAAGGATATGTTTCGATTTAAATGTTCCTATAACCCAACTGTTTTTGGAAAACATGCATAACAACATCGTTGTTACACATGTGTGCGGCACATTATACCTTTTGCAGATTTTTACTCACATATAGGCTCACGCGCACAATATGCTGCGTTTATTATTGCTTTTTTTAAAGTATGCAATTTGGTCCAAGTCAAATTTAAACTTAATAAAGGCCAAGGTGGCCCCTTCGTAATAGCATAGATTACTTTTTTCTCATTCAGCGAAACGTGGACGGTCGGTAGTTTGGAACCTTCAATAACAAATAAAACGACTAATCGGATTCAAAATGACTTGAGAAGTTAGAGAGTTCCTGAAACAAAATTGTCATTTCTGTAAACGTAAGAATTTTTAGGAAATTTGTTACCATTTGCATGTACACAAAAAACGGTATTTTACATATTACTTATAATTACTATGCGAAATATATGCATAGTGCATATGGGCGTTGTCAGGCAGCATAACTGTTCTATAGAAAACGCGCACAAATTGTTATTTCCTGTACTTATTGGGCAGCCAATTAAGTTGTCACAAATTTTTAGCTTAAAAAGTGAGCTTTCTTTGCTTTTTATATTCTTTTCAATATCTGATTAATATGTCTGCCTTAACTATCGTTATACTTGCCTGCGGAGTTCTCTAACTGCATGCTGTATGCTTTACGTCCAAGGACTATGCTGTTACAGCTAAGTCATGTAAAACTTATAAAATTGTACAATAAATCGGACCAGGGTGAATACCTAATACCTAGCGTTGCTAAGCATGCAGATGCGATGCTGTAGGAATTGACGTTTCGGATTCTTAAAAATATCATGAGTATAAACTGCTATAAAACCAAAAGACACTCTCACTTCAAGTAGCGTATTTTGAGACGTTGAAATTTTCTACTGAATGAGGATAAAAATATTCTTACACGTGTTTTTTTACGTATCTGAATTAATGGGTCATTGAGAGCCAAAAGGAGAAGTCCACGCCAATGCAGTATTCGCCTTTTTGCGAAGTACATTTTTGCAGACGGATAAAAAGGAACTCACTCAAAACTATTATGCTGATGTAACTGAAACATCTTAGAAGTATGCTGCTCGATAATTAATCATACAAACCCACTTAGATATTTGTTTATGGTCAGAAGCATATTTCGTAATTTCGATTATTATTGCACGAGATAACAAATCTGCTGCGTATGGATCGATATGATTATTAAAAATCCACGAAAGATTCCTTGCCGGTTTTAGAGGCAGCATTTTCTACAGACTGCATTCAGGAGGCGTATTCAATGACCAACCTCCACGTGACTAAAATAGCTTCAGATTATGTCTTAGTAGACCTTTCTTTCTTAAATCACACTTCACAACTTCCCTGGTTAATACTGCATTAGTCAGGGGTGAATGCAGTATTTTACAGCTAGATTATTTGTAGTCACGCAAGTCCTACGTTAGCATTCAGACAGGATAGGACGATCACAGGATTGCCCGCGTTTTCTCAGTATGCACAATGCAATGTTCAGGTGTGCAGACTTCGTCACGTGTAAAGTCAAATTTTGCCATTCTGTCAAACGAGAATTATCGTAATAAAAGAGATTTTACGATTTTGTTCAATATCTCCGTGTCATAAGTATTGACCGATTATAAATAACTTTAAGGTCAGAATGCTTAGGCAACTCGGACAGGATTCTTATTATGTAGAATTGTTTTCCTCGTAAACACCGGACATAACTCTTTAATTTTTGCATATATTCGAACAGTGAAACGTTTTCTGTTCATTTGATATCTCTGACAGGAAAGATCAAGGCAAACTGCACAGAACTGCATGCTTTTGACGGTAGATGCAGTAGCAATTTGCTGATGTCCTTTTTAGCAAATTTCAGTGACGGCAGCGCATACGATCGCTTAAAATATTTGTCTGTGGTCAATGGAGCACAAACGCTGTGGACGACGGAGGGGATACACACAAGCCCAAACAAGGAACTATCGACATTTATATGTTTGACCCGCGCCATAAATTCCAATATGCACTGAAGCAGAAAATAAAATTATATCAGCAAGATGCTGACCGGAATGCCTAGATAGGCACTTCATTAAAAGAATCGATTCCGCGCAATCTTAAAGCTGACTAACTGAAAACATATTAGGAAGTTTTCATGCGAAAATCCGTGCCGGTCTGTAAGTTAAATTGGTTAAAAACAACTGACCAAATTTGGTCTCAAATGTAGTACAATATTTGTCCTCTAATACGTTGTGCCAAAAGATTATACTGCGCCATATTCTTACGAGTTCGTCCTTCAAAATGATGATATTTTGCTTTTATCCATTTCACTATCAGAAGGCCTGGCCTTCGTAAAAGGTATCCTTTTCATTTTGCTACTCACATAGAAGATTAAACAGAAGTTGGCAATGATATATAGAAGGACCTCACTTAACTGTCAGTGACTGTGTATCGCGCCATACGTGATTTGTGGTAAAGGTAGCTTTATGGGTGGTGCAGCGCGCTGGACAGTAAGCTGACAAAAAGAAAGCAATTTTTAGAAAATGGCTGGATTTATGCTAAAAGTCTTATCCTGCGTCATTGTAGGACAACGTAAATAACGGCTTTTGAGTTAGGATGTAAAACCGCGAGAAGTAATCGTTGTTGGTAGTGTAATTTCGTCAATAGCTAGCAAATGCATGTCAATATAAAACCCCATATGACACCATCCACAGTCTACTTACAGTTAGGTGGGGTCATTCTGTATACCGTTTCCCAGGATTTCAATCATTTATGTTGGATTGATGCGAAAGTTTCCGTGAAAGCAGCCACACTTGTTGCTTTCTGGCAACGAAATATGTATATCTAATATAATCAGACGTTTCAGGAAGGAGTAATTAAGAAATATGTCCCTTGAATATGCCGCGTCATCGCAGCTGCATACTCTACCTTCCGGCTAGTATGAAGATGAGGCAGTCTCTTAAATCCAGTTTTAATCCGTTGAATGCGTCATCAAAGCGTTAGCAGTATGCGTTGGGTGCTGTGATAAATATCTCATGTTCATGAATATTTGGAACCATTTAGGTCACAATGAGCCCGGAAACCAGTCCTGGGTTAATTTATGTTTTGACAGACCTTGAGTAATTCGTTTTAACTAGGCTAGGTACCTAGACTCAAAGGTGACTAACTGCTGGCGGAACTCTCGTAGGTCAGGTGGCTAGACCAATGGCTAAACTGGAGCCTCCAACTTGCTGTTGTGGGTTTGAATCCCACAGAGGTCTCCAAGTTATTTTACAGTTGGGCCAAAATGAAATCCTGGGTTAAGAACTCACTTTTCCGTTGCATTGCAGAGAAGTAGAATAAAGCTACAATCTGACATCTACGTAAATACTGTGATGCTTTTTTTCTATCTGAAGCAAACGTAGCGGTAGTCTAACGGTTACTTTTTGAAAAAATATAAGCCATTTACCAAGGGAGCGTTATTTAGGAAATCCAACCGAAGAGGCTTGCCAAAGAACATGTAATCGCTATTGTGCAAATAGTAAAAGTTCGCGTGGGGCGATAAATTATGTCAAAATAGACTGAACGATTGGCTTCTTAAATATACACTAAAAATCTGAATGCATAAACGCACGCTTTTGTGCATGCATTCCACAGTAATTTACGCCGTCTCGAATTTATTGTCTGGGGCACCGACGTTTTCCAGCTTTTTAGTGCGAACCAAGCCTGCCATCGTACCTACGCTTAACTTTCTCAAACTACAAGCCGTATGATTTCCGTTTAAGAAATACCAAGCCTCCCTTGACATTATTACGAAGATACTATACAGGACTCGTAGAATTTGGCGGAAAAATATACCATATTGAACGCTTCATATAATAAATTAATAAATTAACAGATGCGGATTTGGTTGAACTTAGCCTTCGCATTTTTAAAATATTTTATAAGAAGCAACTGATTTTGAGTCAGAAGTACTCTTTTTTAGAAATACGGCTTGAAAAATACGAATTTATATCACATTTTTACGTAATTTGCCTTTTTGAGTACATTTAGCATAAAATACGTTTTCATTTATGGATAATTTGGAATCCGATGAAAGACACTCCCACTTATTTCCCAACCATTATTACTGGGGGCGACTTTTACAGACATCCGGAGAAAAGTGCCGTAAAAGTCCACATCCCGCTGTACCTTTAAATATAGTTAGGATTTTACTTAATGTCAGTGAATAATACAACTACACCCGAATAAGTCTTTCTCAGCAAAACTCCACTTCTTAATTGAAGTTAATATATAAATAATACGTACATTCTAGCATTCATGCGCAACCTAACCAAATTCAGTTCTCTATCGGATCCTCTGGTGGTCGGCCACTTTATGTATAATAATTGTTGATGGTAAAAATATAAGCCCGATATGTTAGACTCACATCAGTCCAATAGACCACCTAGACACGTGATTAGTTTTTTCTCCACAAATTGGGCTTTACTGACTAGTTTGTGTCAATTAAAAGCACAGTTCATGTCATTACCTTGCAATTTAAGCGACGACAATGCACAGAGAAAGAATAAAATACTGCTGGATGGTATTTTTTGCAGCCGTTTAAAATCCATAAAATGAAGGCTTTCCAAAAATAACTGGGTTTTGCCCTGCTGCAGTGGCGATTATGATCGCAATCGCCTCAGGGTAAACCTCCGGCAAGCCTCCTCGTTTAAGTGCCGTGAACGGCACCAGACTGGCTATCTTCATTTTTTTCAGCAGACATAGGTATTTTGTTAATTAATGTTTATTGCCTCCGGGTTTTCATCAGTGGCTCGCATATGTGGTTGACTAATGCCGTTCATCTGGTCGGAAACTGAGATAAGAGGGAGGTTTGACGTCAAGACTTAATACCACACGAAGTTGGTTTAAAGCCTGCCTCGACAAGCAGTTCGACGCCAGGACATGTCAGGATTCTGCAGAAGGTCCACATTTAGAAAATTTTAAATTATGCTGTATTCTACTCAGAAAAGGAATAAAAGCGGAGTGTGTCGTTTTGAAGTAATCGGAAATATCAAACACCACTCTAAATCTATCGTTGTACCCAATACTTTGATGTGATACCTAAGTAGACACTTGAAAATAAGTATAGTAAATATGTCTGTATGCATCTCCAAGTTCCCATCTGAGAGTTTTCGCTCTTTTGAGAACATCGCAATGGACTATAGGCAAAATAATTTGCTACGCAGAAACATCGCCGGGAATTCCAAGACTTTATGAATGACGACGCCGCATAACTAAACACGTGTGCGTTATGGAAAATATGAGCTCAGAAGAGAAGGAAGGAATAACACAAATCAACCAATCTAGATTAGTAATCGTATCTTGTTGTTTTTCTTGCGATCGTACTCAAGATTTGATCCACGAGACGGAAGCGAACGTCCCCCATTTAGATCGGATAGACAGATTTCAGTGTCATATGGCCTCTGAACCTACATATTTAACTCCCTATTCCAATACAACTACACTTATTGACAAATTTTGCGGGCCAGTCCAATCTATTGCTGCATTAACAGGAAGATTAGAGAGGCTCTCGACACGCACTACAGCAAGGAGAGAAATAAACAGAATGTGTGGCACAATAAAACCGCGACAGATTTCGTCAGTCATACAAGTTGTCGGATGTGCCCGATAAAAAATGAAAGGCGGAAAACGCGGGAGGAATTTTCTGTCTCCAGTGTGATAAATAGCATATTTTTGTAGTCAAATGCCATGCGCATATATATATATATATCCGTCACGGAAGATGAGCTCCGCGTAGTGGGCGCAGCTCCAGGGACTTGCACTTAACTACGTTCACGGGGATAGCATACAGTAGGTGAGCTAACTCATGAAATGTCAGCAGAAATTATGAAATGAATTTTCGTGTTAAAAAGATTTATTACATAGGGTTGAAAATCTGATCATTGCGTAGCATAATCCTATTGTAATTTAGTTACCTCAGG
This sequence comes from Spirometra erinaceieuropaei, assembly GCA_902702965.1. Lineage (NCBI taxonomy): Eukaryota > Metazoa > Platyhelminthes > Cestoda > Diphyllobothriidea > Diphyllobothriidae > Spirometra > Spirometra erinaceieuropaei. Next base: position 1,098,589 of record CACRXP010000111.1, read on the forward strand.
ATTCTAGCTTTTGAACAAATTTCTTTTTGGGTGCATGCAAAAACTGTACTTTCTACACAATGATTAACTAATAAGCATGGGTTTTTCTCATTGGTTTTCGAAGTTCTCAAAAAATTAATTATATTTCATAAAAAATATGCATTAAAATATTCATTTTCTTGCTCATTCGGTAGATATTGACTTCTTCTTCCGATTTTATACTCGAGGATAGGATATAATTCGGTTTTCAAAAACTTTTCTAATTCCCGAATAATTTTGAATCGGACCTGCCGTTACACTTGTATTTAGGGTTCCCAAACTACAAGCTGTATATTTTCAGCGGGCAGAAAACCATAAATTCCAGTACGGTATTAAGAGAATACTATATGGGGTTCATAAAATGTGGCAGTGGATTTAAGACGCATCGTTAACTATACAGGCCACACTGGTAAATGAAAAGACATGACGTTTTATGAACGGCCATTTCACGGTATTAAAGAATCTTGCAATTAGGAACTTTCTTGAAACCGAATCGTACCCTTACTTTGAGCATAAAATTGGAAGAAAACGCAATTTTCTACCAAAAGACAAAAAGAGTGAATATTTTATGCATTTTGTCCATGAAATATCATTGAATTTTTAAGGACATCGAACATCAATGAGAAAGATGAATGCTACATAAGTAGTCATTTTTACGAAGAATAATTTTGCACGCAGTCGAAAAGAAGTTCGTTCGAAAATCGAAATCCTGAGGTAACTGAAATATTATAGTATCATGCTGGCCGATGACGACATTTAAAATTCTACTTAATTAAGCATTTCGAATAAAAACGCACTTCGAAATTTCGGTTGACATTTCATGTACGTGCGCAGCGTCTGACGCACATTGTTTCTCAAGTATTTAAACCAGGCTGCAAGACAGTGCAGGTTTATGGGGGGACTGGATCGGGCACAGTGACTGAATAAAGCCCAGGGCCCGTCTACATGTGCCGCACATATGTTTTGATCCACGCACAGTGGTCCAGGCTTTCGCAGATAATAGGGGAAATCAGGTTGGAGGACCGTTTAGGCTGCATTAAGAAAGCGCTTTTGCAGCCGAACTCTCATTTCACCAGTCAGCCATTTCAGACAAGAGATTCAGTCTGGGGATTGCATTATCCC